>JADBBT010003782.1:0-11050 GCA_015711505.1 Sylvilagus bachmani | reverse complement strand
CCAGCCTCAGTAAAGTCTTATTCAAGGTATTGGCAAGGAAGACTTCAACATATCTTTGCCAGAGGCCATAATTCAACCCTTGAAAGTTGCACAGATAGGCAGTGGGTAGGCTTTTAGCCTGTGTTCTCACTGCCACACCGCTGGAGTCCTCACTAACCTTAAACCCCAGTGTGCTTTGTGATTTTGACACCTCCTTTTTCCTAATGGTCTTAGCCCAAATTGAGAGGAAACCGTCCTTGATTTAACTGCCAACGGATGAAAATTAACTGAAAAGTCTTACTAAAGAATTTTCATTTTTTTAAAGTTACTAATAAACTGATTATCTTCCAATTTATCTATGTCTCATGCTGTGGGAATGTGATACAGATTCACTTGACTGGTTCAGGTGGAGCTGTGAGCCCATCAAAGATCCTTTGATCAGATAGAGCCCCACTTACTGCTTTCTAGATCAATCTACAAATTTGAATTAATAATTAATTATAATTATCAAGATTGAGGGAGAATTATTTGCTATTTCAGTACTGTGCTTCCAATTGTATGTGAATATACATAACATTCCCCATTTCCTAAAAGTCCTAGGAACAAAGAGGAGATGCTGGGAGCAGGAAGCAGAGGAAGCGAGACACAGCTGCTGTTTTCTGCTGGGTGTGATTACGAAGGTGGACCTGCAGAGGACAGTGGAGAAGAGGGCACAGAGGGAAAGAGAGGGGCGATGGAGTGGGGGAGGACACCCCCAACCTCTCAAGGATTGGCAGGACCAAGAGCCTAATATTTAAACTCAAGTATCTAGAGTGTGACACAGGACATCTTTCAACTTCCCCCAGAGTACTATCCACGTATACTTGGGGGTTGTGTAAAGGTTTTATGTACACAGGTTTTTGAATGGTGTGTGAGAAAGAGGAATTGGTGTAGGAAGGGGGAGAGGGAGAGGGAGAGGGGGAGGGGAGGGGGGGGAGGGAGAGAGAGAATGGATTTGAGAGATGTGAGCATGTGTATCTGTGTGTACATGTGTGTGAGCATGTGTGAGAATGGGAGAATCGGTATGCAAGAAGGACAGAGATGCGGTGGAGAGACAGAGTTGAGCTTCTGTGTGTAAGACAAAGAAAGAGAGAGAGAGAGAGAGAGAGAGAGAGAAAGAGAGAGAGAGAGAGAGAGACTAGCATGTGTGTCCTTGTCTTGGCTCGGCTGCTGTAACAAAATACCAGAAATTTGTTTCTCACCCTTGGGAAGGGTACTTCAAAAAGTTCATGGGAAAATGGAATTATAAGTTTACATATTTTAGTGCGAAGAATTTTTTAAAATATTTTATTTATTTTAATTGAAAGGCACAGTTACACAGAGAGAGGAGCCCATATGGGATGCCAGCACTATAGGCCCCATTGCAAAGAATTTTTGAAACCCATGCCTATTTCTGTCACATGATTTTTTCCATGATGTTCAAAGATTCTCTTGTATTTTGAGGAATTGGCTTATGTGATTGTGGAAGGTGAAAACTCCTATGATCTCTCTGCAAGCTGGAGACTCAGGCAAGCTGCTGGTTCGATTGAGTGCAAGTCTGAAGGGTGGTGGTATAACCCTTAGTTTAAGGGACACAGAGATTGAGATGAGAGGGCCCTGCACAAACAAGCTGGACAGGAAAGGAGAGGAGCAGGCCCTCTCTGCCCTGCCTTGTGCTTTACCCAGGCCCTCAAAGCAGGGTATGGTGCCCAACCTCCTTGGGGAGTGGAATCTACTAAGTGCACCAATGTAAATGCTAATCTTTTTAAAAAGATTTATTTACTTATTTGAAAGACAGATACAGAGAGGAGAGACAAAGAGAGTGAGTGGCAGGAGAGATAGATAGATAGATAGAGACAGAGAGAGAGAGAGAGGCCTTCCATCCACTGGTTCACTTGGCCACAATGGCCAAGCCTGGGCCAGGCCAAAGCCAGGATCCAGGAACTTCCTCTACGGCTCCCACATGGGTGCAGAGGCCCAAGCACTGGAGCCATCTTCTGCCACTTTCCCAGGCCAACTTCAGGGAACTGGATCACAACTGGAGCAGCTGGGACTTGAACCGGAGCCTATATGGGATGCTGGTGCTGCTGATGGAGGCTTAACTTTGCATGTCACAGCTAGTCTTATCTGGAAACACTCTCGTGGATACACTAGGACATGATGTTTCATCTGGGAATCCCATAGCCCATCAAGCCGACCTACAAAAACAGCTATTACACCTGGTTAAGAAGTGGAGCCCCAATGAGGCAGGTTGTTTATGTGCTCAACAAAGCAAGCAAAGCCAAACAATGAGTACCTGAGGGGTAGATGCAGTGGGAGTGCCTGGACCCCAATCCATGTATATATTTTCCCTGAAGTCTTTTGATGCTGCTGGGGGCACTGGTTCCCTTTAAATAGTCCATGGGAAATGAGGGGTTCCTATGCTAACAGAATAGTGGAGAGTTCGAGCTTTAGCCTAATTCACACCTATCTTATACTTCCTTTTGGCCTTGTGATATTAATTTTGCCAAACCCCAAGATTTCCTTCTATAAAATGGAATCAACAGCACTATTACCTTGCTAAGTTTTTCATGGGGATAATAGATGAGATAATAGATGCTTAAGAAGGTGTCATCAGACAATGTCATATAGAGGGTGTTTTTCAGGACTAGTGCCGTGGCATAGTGGGCTAAGCCTCTGCCTGCAGTGCTGGTATCCCATAGGGGCATCGGTTAGAGTCCCGGCTGCTCCTCTTCCAATCCAGCTCTCTGCTGTGGCCTGGGAAAGCAGTGGAAGATGGCCCAGGTGCTTAGGCCCCTACACCCACGTGGGAGACCTGAAGAAGCTCCTGGCTCCTGGCTTCATTGGGTCCAGTTGCAGCCGCTGTGGCCAACTAGGGAGTGAAACAGTGGATGGAAGACCTCTCTCTCTCCCTCTGTCTGTAACTCTGGCTCTCAAATAAATAAGTAAATCTTTAGAAAACAAATTATTTCAAGATAATTCTAGATATTCTGGACAAATTATAAAAAATAAAAGAAGGCATTTTTCAAGTGTTGGTTATAATTAGAAGCATCAATTGCAAACAGAGCCATTCTAGATATTTTCTCTTCTATCTGTAAGCATTTCATAACCCATGTCTGTCTCCCAGACAAGAATTACTCTTTTGTAGCCAGATTTCATGCCATTAATTTTTTCTTTTGTTTCATAAAGTCATGGTCAAAATAATGGAGAGGACCGCTGGGGAGTTTTCAGATATGTCACTCAACAGGTAAAAGGCCCTGTCCTCACTTTCTTCTTATTAAAATCACTTTCACCCAATCCAGCCTCAGAGTCCTTCATGAATCACTGTTGTTCCATCCAAGCCCATCAGTGATAAAGTTTGGGTTTGGTTGGAGAAATGGAAACATTAGGGTTGCATCTCCCTCTCAGTGCCACAGATTTGCCCTTCTATTGGCACTGATGGAAGGCATCAAAAGGGAGATGCAACCCCAAGGTTTCCACTTGCCCTTCTTTTAGCAAAAGAAAGCTCCATGCCCGGTGTTGACAGTGGGGCTCAGGGCCAATGTCTTGCAACACAGCCCTAAGGATTGAAAAAAAAAAAATCAGAAAGTGAAATTTACAAACGCAGCTTCACCCAGGAATTGGACAGGAGAAAACTGACTCCTGGCACCTGACTCTGAAAGCAATGATCCGTCTTCTCCCAGGAGCATAATAGGCGCATTGTTTGGCTGGGAGTAGCACAGCAGCGCAATCAGAAAGGGAAAGAAGGCAGAGGGAGAGCTCAGAAAGCGGGGAAGGTGTGCCCTTTGATGTGTTTCCAGGCCCAGTCCTCCACCTGAGCTGTGAGAAAGACACATGTGAGAGATCTTTGTCTTCTCACCTGTGAAGACGCTTCTAGCCTCGCAAATCCCCGCCTTTGTCTGCACACAGCCCATTAAGTCAAGTCGGCACAGCTGTCATCAGCGGAGGCTGGAAACCAGCGCACACACTGGGGGTTGGCTTCCCTGACACGCCTCGCTCCTAAGAGCAGGATCCGATGACTGCAGGCTGAGAGAATGCAGGCAGAGCCAGGGGTTGTGTGTTGTCTCTTACCGCGGCTTATCAGACGGTATCCAGACAAGCTCTTTTGGCTCAGGTGAAAGAACTGAACATTATTTGATGTGGAAGATGCCAAGGATGGTGTCTCTAGGACCCGAGTTCCAACAAGCAAAGACTGTGTTCATGCACTCCTGTGGGGCCCCTCACATTCCCTCAGCATCTCCCCCAGGTGCAAGGCAGGGTTGGCCCTTCCATGGAAGGGCACGTGAATGCCGGCGAAGGGACTCAGGCACACACAGCAGGCTGGCCATGCCAGAAAAAGGCATCCCATAAAATAAAGTTGAATGTGAAGGGACAACGAAGGAGATTTTTACGTTCTTGCATGGGGATAGTGGAAGATCAGACAAATCCTGATGGAGCAGGAACCATTAGAAATGGACCTCAAAGAATGTGATGATGGTTGAGATTCTGATGGAGAATTTAAAGATAAAGGTGATTAACTTTTCTTTGGAATTATAATTCAATTTTATTATTTGTATTGTAGCAGTATAGCCTAAATTTTGAGTGCAAAATTCAGGAAGGTTTCAGGTTTAGAGGATGGGAGGGAATGCTTTTCATTAATCCATTTCTAACATTCGTGTTTACATCCATAAAATTGATCAACATTTCAAAAATTATGTTCTTAACCCTTTGGTTGCCAAACACTGCTTTGGATGCTGAGCGATGGACAGAACAATATGTAAATATGAGAGAAAGCATTAGGGAATTAGTCACTTTCCGGAAAATTTAGATGATAATGTTGATGCTTTTGAAAACGATGTGTAGAGGGAGAGGGAATTTCAATTTACAGGGCCACGGGCTTTCTTCCTTTCGAATTTGCTTGTGAGTTCTTCATGACAGCCCCTACTCCAGGTGTTACACAATATTCTAAAATCATTTTCTTCCTGGATAGAATCCACCTATCAGGAAGATTAACAAGTGTGCCGATTCAGTGTACAAGAGTCTCCTGCCCAAGCCACAGAAAGCCGTATTGCTCCTGTCTTAATTGTTTTGTCTGCACATACAATTAAGTTCAACAGACAGCAGTGCACTGATTAAAGGTCTCTTTAAAGTTATAATATAACTTCACAATTGATTCTGTAATTTGAATGCAAGCTTTTATGCTCAATCACTGGGTATTAAATATACCACTCTAATTCTTCACTTTCAGCTACTTACCCTGAACAGGTGGCAGGAAGCAAAGCCCAAAGGATGCCATTTTGGTGACCAACTGGCTTCACAAAGGGAGAAAAAAAATGAATGATGTCTGCTTAATATGACCCTCATGCTTAGCGAAATAAGCCAGGCCCCAAAAGACAAGTATCATATGTTTCCTCTGATTTGTGGCACCAATCATACATATATCATGTATATAAATGTATATATATAAATATATATATATATAGAGAGAGAGAGAGAGAAAGAGAAATGGAATGTATATAAGTGAAATTCACGTCTTGAGATTTGATTATTGTTTATTAGCCCTTGCCTAGACTTGTGTGGAACACTGGTCTTTCGACTTTCTACGTGTTGAGTTCTTTATTTAGCGGGGGATTAAGCCTGTGATTATAAAGTGAACTGAAAGTTGTTATCAGAAAAGTTAAAAGGGGAAAAAAAGAGAGAGAAAGGTAGGAGCATGGAAGGAACCAAGGTGGTAAGTAACATTATGGGCTTAAATCATATATATAAAATACATGGAATCTCTCTTATTTACATTATAAAACTTAAGAAATATTGAAACTGAATCCATTGAACAAATTCTTTTCTTTAAATAGCCTTTTAACTGTGGAATAATTTCAGGTCGATGCACAAGTTTCAAAGACACGTCAGATAGTGATGTGTGTCTTTCCCCCAGATTCCACATTTTCAACATTTTATTTTACTTTGGCACACGCATCACAAGAAACCAGCATTATTACATTACTCTCAACTAAACTCTAGATCCTATTTGTGTTTCCTGGTTTTTCCATTATGTTCTCTTTCTGTTCCAAGACCCAGTCCAGGGTACCACATGGCATTCACTTGTTTCTCCAGTTTCCTCTGGTCTGGACAATTTCTGGATCTTTCCTTGTTTTTCATAACCCTAAGAGTGTTCAAAAGTCCAGCCCGGTGATAATGTAGAACGCCTTCCACTCTGTATTGTTCTGTTGTTCTAATTATGTAGTTACGGGAGCTTAGAAAGAACAGACAGGTTAAGTTCCTCTCTCAGCGCACTGTAATAGGAGGTACATGGTATCCAATGACATCACAGATGACTGTAATCTGGGGTTAGCATCCAATACAATTTAGTTTTTTGCTCACACTATATCAGATGGAGACATTAGGATCTCTTTAAAATGTATTTCCTGGGGCCAGCAATGTGGCACAGTAGGTTAATCCTCTGCCTATGGTGCCGGCATCCCATATGGGCGTTGATTCTAGTCCTGGTTGCCCCTCTTCCAATCCGGCTCTCTACTGTGGCCTGGGATAGCAGTGAAGGATGGCCCAAGTGCTTGGGCCCCTGCACCTGCAGGGGAGACCAGAGGAAGCTCCTGGCTCATGGCTTCAAATTGGCACAGCTCTAGTTGCTGTGGTCATTTGGAGAGTGAACCAATGGAAGGAAGACTTTTCTCTCTGTCTCTCTCACTGTCTGTAACTCTACCTGTAAATAAATAAATAAAATCTTTCTAAAAAAATAAAATTTATTTCCTATGCATTTGGTATCCCCCCCTTCAATTATTGATGTAGTCATCGTCCATTCAGACACTCCCGTAGTTTTGGGGACTACAAGATGCTCCTGACACACTTTGGCCCTCCTCTGCCTCACTTCTAAATTCCACAATTTTCACAAGATCCTCTGATGTTTTGAAACATACTAATGGAAAGAAAAAGCAAAGCTCTCCTCTCCTTAAGCATGGTATCATCATTTGAGAGACACATGTATTTAAAATTTTCTGTTAATTAAAGAACTTTCATAAACTATGAGTTTTTTCCCATTTGCTGAGATACTGGTACAATTTTATATTTTATTGGGCCATAATGATTCAAAATATTAAGTATATCTGAACTTCCAAAGGGATATTTTTTCCAGGTAGTTCTTCTGGAGAACTGATGAAACAGTACATGTCAGATATTTGTTTTTACCACATTTCAGTTTCTGTGTAATTTTTAGCATGTTTTCCTCGGTGGGTGAATCGGTCAGTGTACACGAGGCTATGCTTCCATAAGAGACACTGCCTGGCTCACTGGCTTCAGAGCACAGTGCCGTATTCTCATTCAGGGTCCAAGTCACCTTTGGTGGCAGCCTCAGCCCCACGTGGTGCTCGCTGCAGGTGTCAGGCTGAGTAAGGCTTCACCATTCGGATGGTCAAGATGGCTCATCTTGACAGGACAAAGAAAACTTGCGTGCAGCCTACATTGAAATTACTGTTTTCAGATATCATTGGCCATGACCTTGGTCCTGGCATGACTCCAAGGACTGTGATCCTGCCACAAGTCCTGAAGGAGGAGAACCAGACAGATGGAAAAAAGCTGCAGTGATGTCCACATCTGGGCTCTGCTATTGCTAGGGCACCCAGCCATTCCAGAGTCTCCCAACTTCGGGGACACGCTTTCCTTTAACAAACAAATCAGATTCATATTGCAAGATGGAGAGGATTCCTGTGTCTCTCTTGACTAGTTCTGAAGCTTCCAGGAGATCTCATTCCACCTCTAAATCCGCAGTCAGTGTTTGCAATTACTCTGCTGCATTTAGTCTGGGAAGACTACCCCTCAGGGTGGGTGGCACTGTGCTGACTGACTTGTGTCAGGCTGCACGTCGGCCATATAATCCCTCACAGTAATCTACAGCTGGCTAAGGTGACTGTCAAGGTTTACTGAAGTTATAGTTGTAATGGACTTGATAGAAGGTAAAATTAGACACCCACCATCTTTAACTACCCATGACCTTTCCAATCAGAGGTAAATGCGATGCACATGCTCCAGTGGTTCCTTGCAGTATTACCTCCCTCACCACTTATGTTAATAATAGAGTTTCAGAGTCTACTTTTCCTCTTCACTTAAAATATGGTAGCATTGTGTGATTTTCAAAAATCTTGCTTCAATTATTGCTTAATGTTCTTTCAAATGAAGATTCCACAATTTATGTTTTTCTATGATGGACATATCCTATGCTGTCAATTTCCATTTTTATATTATAATACAGTATCTGTGATGAACAATTTTGTACAAATGTATTTTATCATTCCATAAGTATGTATATATTATATTTTTTTACAGACACACACACATGCACACATACATATGATTAATCTCATATTAAGATTCCTGGAAGAACTTCTGAGCATAGAGAATTACCTGTTTTTATGCTCTGAATAATCACTATTAAATTTTTATCAAATAAAATGATCTCACTTTGTGTGTTCAGCACCAGAGTATTGGACTGCTCCATTATGAACATTTAATGTCACTAGGAAAATAATTTTTTAGTCATCTTTTGAACAACAAAATAATGAACCCTTTTAAGGGTTCATAGAGGGGCTGGAATGAATACCTTTTTGATTGACATGATATCATCTTGTATTTTAATTGGAGAATAGTAGAACATCTACTTGGCCAACAAAGAGCTGTGATTGAAGGTTAGACAATGTTTTGATTAAAATAGACTCAATATCAAAATGACAACCTTTGGTGGTGAGGTTGTGATCTCCTCTGTCTTCTGATTAGCTAGTTCTAATAACCTGCTTTCTCACACACACACAGTCTTATTCGTGTGGTTTTACTGATTTTTGAAGGAAATCACACTTTTGTGTAATTAAAACTGGGAAAATACGCAACATAACTTGGTAGTTTGTAACACAATAAAGAGTTTTGAATTTGAAAACAAAGTTCACAATCCTGGATCTGTACTTGTTGATTATTAGGAATGAACACATCAGAGTGCACAGGGAAGAGTAAATTTTACACTTTCTCTGACGAAGGGGAATCCCGTCTCGTAAAAACCATCATGGAATCATCTTTAAAATTAATAGGAATTCCACTCTCTGCTTATGAGACTTGGACGCAGTTTCCAGTTTGCTATAAATTGTTATGATTCACATGACAAGATTAAAACCAGAAATGGGAGCGACTTGAGAGGACTTCTTATATACAGGCAGGTTTCATGGATTTTTGTGGCTTCATTAAATTGACCTGTAAGTTGTTTGAAAATCACCTACACATGTACACACACACACGCACACACAGTTGTTAAAAATCAGACAATATAATTTAACCACAAAATCCACAGTTGCTAAAAACTATGACAGTTCCAATTATTTAACCACAGAAATACAGATTTACTTAACCACAGTATACAATGGACATAATCAGAAATATTTATTTAATATTCATATACAGGACAGCTCATATAATAAAAAGATGATAATATTCCTTATATTTCAACCTAACTCCCTGGAACTTTGCCTACTATACTGACGTCAGTCCTGATAGACGTAATTTTTTAAAGATTTATTTATTTATTTATTTGACAGAGTTACAGACACAGAAAGAGAGAGAGAGAGACAAAGGTCTTCCTTCCATTGGTTCACTCCCCAAATGACCACAATGGCTGGTGCTGCACTGATCTGAAGCCAGGAGCCAGGTGCTTCTTCCTGGTCTCCCACACAGGTACAGGGGCCCAAGCACTTGGGCCATCCTCCACTGACTCCTGGGTCACAGCAGAGAGCTGGCCTGGAAGAGGAGCAACTGGGTCAGAACCGGCGCCCATATGGGATGCTGACACCGCAGGTGGAGGATTAACCAAGTGAGCCACGGCACCGGCCCCATGATGGATATAATTTGACATACTGTTGTGTGCCTAGCAAGGTTAGTAAATCTCCAGGCCTGTTCTTGTGCAATGTGACATTTTTCAAACTTCTTTCAGAAATGTTGAGACTTATGATTCCATATAATTTTATGAAAATATGATACCAAATAACTTTGTTTTTCCTTGAATACTTAACCTTGCCTAAAGGGCAAGCAGCAGCGGCAGGAGACATTAAGTGCGATCAGTGGTTACCGAAACTGTGTAATCTCAGATTTCCACTGCATCACTGTTTTGGTGGCTATAAGGCAGCCACATATAGAAGGGGGCATGGTTTTTAGACTGGTCACATTTGTGTTGGAGTAATCCTAAATAACGCCCTTATCCTGAGCCGAATGACAAAAATCGGTGATATATTAGCTATCTACTATTGTAGAACAAGGTTACCAAAAATTTAGTGACCTAAAACAGCAAACACTTACCAACTTGCAGTTTCTGTGGGTCAGGGGCCTGGACATGGCTTAGCTGAATTCTCTGTTTTCGACTTACAATGCTGCAACAAGAGACTGGGCTGGGGCTGTGGTCTTATCTGAGGCTTGACTAGGGAGTGACCTACTCCCAAACTCACATCTTTGGCAGAATCCGTTTCTTATGACCGTAGGGCTTATTTTATTGAAGTGCGACCGGAGTGTTTGGAGGAGCCCTTGCATCCTGAAAGCTACTCCCAGATGCTGCCCCACTTCCTTGCTTCCTGGGGTTCCCCAACATTAATACTGACTTCCTCAAAGACAACCAGGGACAGGGAGACCCCTGAAAGATGGATGATACAGCTTGTGGAATGAGCTACGGAATATAACCACCAAAATTCCATTTGCCCTGTGACTCTTAACCATGATCTGTTGGTTAGCAGCGAGTCATAGTGGCTACCCACACTGAGGAGGAGATCACGCCAGGGGACAGGGATTGTGGGTCTGCTCTAAAGGCCTGTCCGTTATACACAGACATTCAAGTAAAGACCTTCCCTTCCCCTTTCTGCAAGGAAATTAGAAAGATAGGTTCTTGTTTGCTGTATGAAGTGCTAACAGTGTCCTTTTACTAAGACTTTCATACTTTATAATCCACATATTCCGACCAACCCTGGATATGTATAAATTATAGACCATGCTTGCCAAACTGTGGTTGTCTCTTAACTTATGTTTGGTGACCTAATGTGAC
>JADBBT010003781.1:0-11051 GCA_015711505.1 Sylvilagus bachmani | reverse complement strand
GGTGCAGTAGGTTAAACCTCCACCTGCGGCGCTGGCATCCCATGTGGACACCGGTTCTGGCCCTGGCTGATCCTCTTCTGATCCAGCTCTCTGCTATGGTCTGGGAAAGCAGTAGAAGATGGCCAAGCACTTGGGCCCCTGCATCTGCATGGGAGACCCAGAAGAAACTCCTGGCTCCTGGCTCCAGATTGGCCCAGCTCCGGCTATTGTGGCCATTTGGCAAGTGAAGCAGCAGATGGAGGATCCCACTGTCTGTAACTCTACCTCTCAAATCAATAAATAAAATCCTAAAAACAAAACAAAACAAACTTCCAAGGAGGGGTTGCACTGTGGTGCAGCGATTAAGCCACCACCTGCAGTGCCGGCATCCTATATGGGTGGCGTTCCAGTCCCGGCTGCTCCACTTCCAATCCAGCTCCCTAACTAATGGCCTGGGAAGGCAACTAAAGATGGCTTAAGTGCTTGGGCCCCTGCACCCACATGGGAAGCCCAGAAGAAGCTCCTGGCTTCAGTCTGGCCCATCACTGACCACTGTGGCCATTTGGGGAGTGAACCAGCAGACTGAAGATCTTTGCTTGTCTCCTTCTCTCCCTAACTCTGACTTTCAAATAAATACATTCTGACTTTCAAATAAATAAATCTCATATATATTCATATATATATAAAACACCTCCAAGGAGAAAACTTGCCAACTGCCTTTCTCTCGCTGGCCAAGAACCCACCCTTCTTTTTCCTGCTGCTCTTTACTGAGAAGCGCCCACCTGCTATTTCTCGGCCTGTTTTCTGCCACGTTGTTTTCTATGGCTTGCAGTGGACACTGAGTCAAAATAACCAATCACCCAAGGAAACAGCGGCCCCCTTCTCAGAGGGTTCCAGAAGCACTCACTCTTATTTGGTTAAAAAGAAAAATTAATTAGCACTTTAATGGTTTAGATACCGAGAAAGAACAGGCTGTCCTCAACAAATCGAACAGCGTCACCTCCTGGGAATACTTGTTGGACAGACAGACCTGCACACTACACAAAGCATCTCTTTGTTTATGGCGTAGTCAGGAACCTGGTATTTATGAGCATTTTGCTACCGGGTCTTATATAGAGCACAAAACTGACACAGTCCCTGCTCTCACAGTATAGAAAATCCGGTAATTCAAGAGGAGATCTGCTAACACCCAGACACTCCACAAGAATTCATAGGACTAGGGGCTGGTGCTGTGGCACAGTGAGTTAAGCCCTCACTTGCAACGTAGGCATCCCACATAGGAGTGCTGGTTCGAATGCCAAATGCTCCCCTTCTGATCCAACTCCCTGCCAATGTGCCTGGGAAGGCAGTGGGTGATGGTCTAGGCTCCTCTCACCCACATTGGGAGACCTAGACGGACTTCCTTGCTATTGGCTTTGGCTTGGCCCAGCCCTGGCCATTGTGGCCACCTAGGGAGGGAACCAGTAGATGGAAGATCTCATTCTTTCTCTGTCTCTCCTCTTTGTCACTCAGCCTTTCAGATAATAAATAAACAGATCTTTCAAAATATAGATATATGTAGGAGTAAGGGTGTGTCAAAATGTTCCTGGGGGGTGGGGGAGGGGACACTTGGCACCGTCACCAAGATGCCACTTGCGATGCTCGCATCTGTACTGGAGTGTCCGGATTCCAGGCCCAGCTCCACTCTTGATCCTGCTCCCTGCTGCTGCACACTCTGGATGACAGCAGGTGAGGGCTCAAGCATTTGGGTCCCTCCTACCCATGTGGGAGACATGGATTGAGATCCTGGCTTCTGGCTTTGGCCTGGCCCAGCCCCAGCTTTTGCAGGCATTTGGGGAGTGAACCAGTGGGAGGGAGATCTCTGCCTGCCTGTCTCTCTGCCTTGGAAATAAATAAATAAATAAATAAGGAACATTTTTAAATTTTCAGGGCAAAGTGGAAATACAAGTCATTTTCATGTAAAAAATTTTTGAAATCTATGGGCAGTTTTTCCATAATACACACTTTCCATAAACTTTTTGCAGAGTCCTTCTGTTTTAGAATGCATTGCATATTTGAGATAAGGACAACCCTTCTTTCAACAAAGAAAATATTTCGAGGAAAAAAATCTTCAAGGATCAGCTGGGAAAAAGAAACATGGACGCAGGAGGCGGAGGAGCTGGCCCACAAGGTCAGCCCCAGTAGACGGCAGAGTGGCAATGGACGTCTGACCGGCTTCAGAACTAACCTTGGAGGACCACACTTCCTGCCCAGGCACCGAATCTCAGAGGCATTACCACCGTCCATGGGAACGGCCTCTGTCTGTCTAGCGCCAGACCAGAAGAGCTGTGTGTCTGGCTAACGGTGCCCAGTGGCTGCTCATGGCACAGTGCAGAGCTGGAGCTCAATCTGCACACAGGGGTGCAGGGAGATGCACCCAGTCAGTGGCCTGTGCTGGACCACGGAAGGCACACCTTAAAGACGAGCATATGGAATGGCCTCTCTCCGCTACCCCTGTGCTCCTGGGCCTGCGTGCCACAGGCCTCTCCAGAATCTGAGGCTCACTTTAAAGACATTCATCATTAACGTCTGTCCTCTCCTTCGGCTCCAATCAGCAACCTTGAACCCTCAGGGGTCTCGCCCACTTACTTGCCGGTTCAGCCTTATGGACAGGATGTTGCTGGAATAGCTGTAGTTACAGATTTCCGTGCCTTTCTTGAAGTGGTACACGTTCATTTGCCGCGGCTTGCTGTGGCTGACCACCACCACCAGACTGCTGGAGAAGAGGCGCTCCACGATGTAAACATCCGGGATCTCATCTGGGAGGGCAAGCGGCAGCGGAGTTACCCAGATGGGATGGCTCACTCAGGCAGGGATTCCCACCCCCAGGACCAGGGAGCAGCTCAGGGCGGTTTGCGAATGCCCTCTGGGTACTGAAGCACACCCTCTGCTGCTGGCTCCCAAGCTAGCCCTCCCATGCTCCTTTCCAGATCTGTATAGAGAAAGCTAGCCACAGCATGGCCAGAACACAAAGTCAGGATTTGGAGGGCTGCCTCTGACCTTGGACTCCTCCTGCCAAAGGCTGGACCATCTCAACCCACCCTTTTCCGGGAGGGGATTTCCTTCTCTTTTCTTTTTAAAAACTTTATTTGCGAGAGACAATAAGAGAGAGCTCCCATCAGCTCATTCTCGCTCCAGGCCTGCAATGGGCATTTGGCTAAGCTGGGAGATGTGAACTCAATCCAGGTCTCTCTTTGGCAGAAACCTGATGACACGAGCCATTGCTACTGCCTTTCACACCCACATTCGCAGGAAGCTGGAGTCAGGAGCCAGAGATGGATACTGTGCCCAGGCACACCAATGTGGGAAGCAGGCATCCTAGCCAGCGTCTTAACCTCTAGGTCAAATGCTTCTCTTATCTTGAGTTGACACATAACTGTACAAACTTACATGTACAATGTGCTGTCTCTATACATGTGTACATGTGTACCAATCAGGGTAATCAGAATATCCATCAGTTCGAGTATGTGTCGTTTCTGTGTGGTAGAACATCCAAAATCCTCTCTTCTAGCTATTTTTTAAAAGATTTATTTAGTTATTTGAAAAGGAGAGTGACAGAGAGGGAGAGACAGGGAGAGAGAGATCTCCCATCCACTGGTTCACTCCCCAGATGGCCACAATGGCCAGAAGTGGTCCAGATCAAAACCAGGAGCCCAGAATTTCATCAAAGACCCCCTCATGGGTGACAGGGGCCCAGGTTCTTGGACCATATCCCTCTGCTTGCCCAGGCTCATTAGCAGGGAGCTGGATCAGCAGCAGAGCAGCTGGGGCTCGAACTGGCACTCTGATCCGGGATCTGGCATTGTAGATCCACAGCGCTACAGGGCTGGCTGTCGTCTGGCTACTTTGGAGATCACAGTGCATTATTATTGAGTTAGTCATTGCACTGTTCCATAGATGAGTGGTGACTCCACTGGGAGCCTCTGCTTTCGGAATTCTTGTCCTGCTGGGGAGGCACCAATACGGGGCGGGGGGCAATAACACACTTAAACCTGTACCCCCTCCCTATCCTGCTGTGCACCCTGGCCCTCTCTGGATCCCTTTCCTGGGGAAAACAATCCTGACCCAGTGCTATGACCAGGAGAGCACCTCCGAGCACCTGCAGTACGCCTTAGTGTCTTTCTGAGAACATTCTTCTCCTGGGCCTGCCTCTCTCGTGCTTGCGTAAGTCCCAGAAGGGAACAACACAGGACAGACGCACAACAAGATATTCAGGGAAACGGTGTCACAAAAACGATACCTTACAAGTAAATTAGGAGGCCAAAATATTTATCAAACCAGTGTCTTTCCAGAAAACCTTGCAGTTATATATTTGTCACTAGGATGAAAGTATTAACTATTACACTGAGAAAATAGTCAATTTTTAAGCTTTTATCAATTTTTTTTTGGACAGGCAGAGTTAGACAGTGAGAGAGAGAGACAGACAGAGAGAAAGGTCTTCCTTTTCCGTTGGTTCACCCCCCCCCCAAATGGCTGTTACGGCCGGTGCGCTGTGCCAATCCAAAGCCAGGAGCCAGGTGCTTCTCCTGGTCTCCCATGGGGTGCAGGGCCCAAGCACTTGGGCCATCCTCCACTGCACTCCCGGGCCACAGCAGAGCTTTCTTATTTTTTATTGCTTATTTGTTTGAAAGAGACACATGGGGCCCCCATTTACTGGTTCACTACCCAAACGCCTGGGAAAGGGACACAGCCCAGGTTCCTCACCTGGGCAACAGAGGCCCAACTATGAGTCACCACCTGCTGACTCCCAGGTACATGTTAGCAGGAAGTGGGACTGGGAGCAGAGTCAGGGTGTGAACTCAGGCGTTCTCACACGGATGCATCGTCTCAACAAGCAGCTGTACTGCCAGGTCAAATCCCCACCCCTGACTCATTTTTAATATCCACTGAAAGGACTTCAGCATCTTTGATACAGGCTATGGAAATCGAACAGGGTTGCTTTATTAAAACAAAGAAAATATTTCTGTGCCTGAATTCCACAGTGCCAATATAATGGCGGAAAGAAATCTCAAATGAGCTTTTGTTTGACAATTATAAAAACGGATGACTGTGTACATAAATATATGGGACAGTACCAATAAATATGATTTCAAAGAAAATGCTTTCAAAGAGGAAAAGTTGCTTAGGGTCTTGTCACATCTACATGAGCATTTCATTGTGGTTTTTAAGCAAGGGGAGGTAAGGATTTATATTAACATCTGAAAAATGCTGACTCCTTCAGTGTCACAGTTGGTTAAGGAAGGAAAAACAGAAACCTCAAAGCACTGCTGATTAAAGACCAGAGGGAAGATTTCACGTCCCTGAGATCTCTCAGACACACAACTTACTGCTTCCGTGGACTTGGTCCAGTTGCTCCACAGAACTCAGAGAAAACAGCTTATAACCGGCTTTGGTTCCAATTGCGAGGGATCTGTAGAGGATAAGGACACTGGGGATGACGACAGATACCACTCTCCAACCACAGGGCTGTCTGCAGACATCCCTCCCCTGTCAGCCTCAGACAATCCAGGTAAACACACGTCTCCAGGAGCTTATGGCATAGATGTCTTCCCACCTGGAGAAGCAGGCCTGGTCAGGCCAGCAGGTGCCATAAAAGGAAAAAAGGTCAAAGGCAATTTGGAAAAAAAAAAAGGGGTGGGGATGATTAAGAGACGTGAAACTGCCTAGGCTCTGTCATTACACAAAATGTCAAACCTACCAGAGTGTGTGTTCAGTATGTGTTCTCCTGGGCAGAAAGGAAAAGTGGAATGTTTAAGGATACTCATATAGCTCCGCCTCCAACACAAGTAGGAGGTCTTTTTGCTGTTTGAGACACACTTTACCAAGTGGTCAATTATTTTTCTTTCCTTGAAGAAAGAAATATACATTCATAGTAGGCATCATGCATCATTAGTAGACAAACTTGAACAGCTCCTTCCTCTCATCGGTTTCCACAAACATATCCCAGATACCTTAAACCTGTAGCTCTCACCTGTGGATGGACATTCAGCTCTGTCGGGGAGCTTAAGTGGGTTTTTGTCAAGTTCAAGTACTCCAACATGCAGCCAGAGTTGAGAACTCTGCTTCACACCACAAAGCAGTCATCACAGTGGACAAACAAAATAAAAACTAAACATTTATCTGGGATAATGTGGCTTTCTTAATGTTTTACTTTTCAACCAATGGACAAATGCAAGGTGTGAATCCAGGTGTCCTTGGCCTCATGATGAAAGCAAACGAGTCAACTTTGTCCAGGGGCTGGGAATCCCAGCCACCTCCCTCCTGGTTGCCTTGAATGCCTCGGTGATGAGCAAAGCCTTACACGGAGCACACTCCGCAGAGTCTGACCCTGCGTGCTTCCCAGGGAAAAGAAGATGCCAGAGCTGAAGTGCACCGTCACATGGTTTACTCCAACTGTCTCACTTAAAAAAACCACACAAGGACTAGGCTTGTGGCACAGCAGGTCAAGCTGCAGCTTGAGAGGCTGGCATCCCATAACCGAGCGCCTAGTTGGAGTTTCTTTGCTTCTGATCTAGCTCCCCGCTAACATGCGCCTTGGGAGGCAGCAGATGGCTCAAGCACCTGAGCCCTGCCACCACGGGTGGACTAGGATGGAACTGAGTTCCTGGCTCCTGGCTTTGGCAGGGCCCAGCTCCACCTGTTGCAAGAACTTGGGGAGTGAACCAATAGACGGAAGACCTCTGTCTCCACTGCTCTACCTTTCAAATAAACAAAAATAAATGAATAAACATTAACAACATCATGCAGAGGTGAGATTCGCCCTTCACAGGGAACCACATACTAAAATAAGTAACTCACTACTGCAAGCCTGCATGGCCCAGGATCTTGTTTCACTAACCTAAAAAAAAAAAGAGTCTGTCACATGATTTTCCCTGGAATTTTTATCCTACCCAGACATTTGTTCTTCCCTGGAATCTAGGGACAGGCAAGGTAGCAGGTTCTGTCCCTTAGTCCTCCAACCTGCTGAGTAGCTAATTTTGTTTGTTAGACATTTGTACAATGCCAGAAGTGCAGATGGGACTGGGGTTTGCTGTCCAGAGCTATTTTTTAAAAAATATTTATTTATTTATTTATTTGAGAAGCAGAGTTACAGACAAAGAAAGGGAGAGGCAGAGAGAGAGGTCTTCCATCCACTGGTCCATTCCCCAAATGGCCAGAGCTGGGCCCATCTGAAGCCAGGAGCCAGGAGCTTCTTCCAGGTCTCCCACGTGGGTGGAGGGGCCCAAGCACTTGGGCCATCCTCCCCTGCTTTCCCAGGCCATAGCAGAGAGCTGGATCGGAAGAGGAGCAGACAGGATGTGAACCTGTGCCCATATGGGATGCCGGCAGTGCAGGCGGAGGCTTAACCTCCTATGCCACAGTACTGGCCTCCAAAGCTGCAGTATTGACCACACTAAACAGTGACTGGAAAAGCAGCCAGGAGCTGCTTCCTAAGGCCTCGCCCTAGACTCTAGCGATTACTGTGACATTTCCTTCACTTATAAAAACAATGGCCGGCGCCGTGGCTCAACAGGCTAATCCTCCGCCTTGCGGTGCCGGCACACCGGGTTCTAGTCCTGGTTGGGGCGCCGGATTCTGTCCCGGTTGCCCCTCTTCCAGGCCAGCCCTCTGCTGTGGCCCGGGAGTGCAGTGGAGGATGACCCAAGTGCTTGGGCCCTGCACCCCATGGGAGACCAGGAAAAGCACCTGGCACCTGGCTCCTGCCATCAGATGAGCGCAGTGCACCGGCCGCAGCGCGCCGGCCATGGCGGCCATTGGAGGGTGAACCAACGGCAAAGGAAGACCTTTCTCTCTGTCTCTCTCTCTCTCACTGTCCACTCTGCCTGTCAAAAACAAAAACAAAAAACAAAACAAAACAAAAAAAAAAACAAGCCGTGCTCCGAACAGGAGAAAATTTTATATGAGAAAACAGCACAGTGATCACTATGATGTCTGAAATGATGGATCCTTGGCCACAAACAGACCAAATCAAGAAATCCAAGCTTAGACTCTGTTTGACTCATAAAGCCTTCCTATAGGATCAAGAGTCTCATCATCACACAGGGGAATGAGGGCTGGGGCAAGTATGTATTAGCAACCAAATCACGAAATGTAGCTCAAGCGCCTAGCGCAGTGTGGCTCTAGGAGACTGGTGAAGGTTAGCAATCTTTACTAAGCTTCCCCAGAAATACTGGGTCCCAAACTCAGCCTACATTTATAGGAAAGCACACACCCACACATCTACATGCGTTTGGGAAAGGGGCTTGACTTATTTTAAAATCCAATGTCACACCCTCTGCGGCGCAAAGCAACTGACTGTGACAAGAACTTTTATTTATAGGCAGCCAAAGCTGCCAGGAGGGCCCTCCTCCAGGCACACAGCACTGACAGTAGGGACTAAGAAAATGAACAGTTTCGAAAAAAACACTCTTGTCTAATTGCTCCAGGAAGCTGGGGTTTACTGTGGATTCCCTAATAACCAGAATAAAAATTAACGTCATTTTCCCCCTACATCCAATATCACAAAGCTGCACTTCGAATATTTACTACTTGGAAACAAACTAACTCCTTTCCTTAACCAGTGTTCAACAGGGAAGGAAAACCTCACTCAGGCATTTGCACAGCCATACCCTCTTGCAAAATGTTTCTTACAAAACAGAATTTATCTATAACATCAGGTGGGTCTCAGCCCACGAGGGGATCCTGCAAACAATTCAGTGGGTGGCAAGCAGCTTTAAAAAAAAAAAAAAAAAAAAAAAAGAAACGCCAGAGGGTTTCGCACATCATATTTTATGGATATTCTAAGTACACAGATCTGGGGGAATGTTGCAATATGTACTTCTTTTTGTGGATTGTGGTCAAGAAATGCCTGGATGAGTGACGACTCACAACCAAGCCACGGAGCCACTCCATGAGTGGACTCTACATATGGCTTTTTTCCCAAACAAAAGCATATTGTTCCGGGCAGGCTGTTTTTAAACAAAAACACAGCGGGAATGGCAGCCAAGGTTGCTTATGGAACACGGCGGCCTTAATTACACCACTGAATGTTCAATATTAGCACAGCCCAGCGACTGGCAGCCCAGGCATGGGAACAGGGCGGAAGGAACTGGTACAGCAGGAAGTGGGGAAGGGGCAAGCGGCCATCCCTGCCCGATCTGCCTGATGCTGGGGCGCCGGGGGGGGGGTACCCCAAGGAGATGCGACCCTCCAGGACGCGCGACACAGACAGGCGTGCGCTCCAGACAGGACTCTGCAGGTGTCCGAGTCTCAGTCCAGCAATTCCGGGCTGGTGGCGGCTTTTTTTTTTTTTGGCCAAAGTCCAGATGTAGACATCCAAGTGAAACATTAAAAACCCACTCGGGAGCACACACAGCGAGAGGGCCCCGGAAGGGCTCCTGGACTCGGGGGAGACCTCGCAGGGCAGGGAGGGCGCTGCGGGCTTCCTCCACCCCCAGCCCCCCGGGGCGAGACGCCCCGCGCCGCAGGGATAGGCTGCCTCTCGGAGCCAGGCCCTGCCCAGATGCCACGTTGGGATGCTCAAGGACAAATGGGAAAGTTTTCTCCGCACGGCCATCTCCCTGCGCCCCCACCACAGCGTCTGGGGTCCACAGGCCGGGCCCCCGTCCCCGCTCTCGCCTTCGTGTGGGGCCCCTGCCCCTCCCGCAGCCCCGGCTTCCCTGCCGCCCCCTCCCCGCCGTCCGAGTCCTCCCTCCACCCCTCCCCAGGCCCCTCCCTCTGCAGACTCCGGCCCTCCAGCTCGGCCCGCCGCGGGGCTGGGGGCTCGAACCCCGCCGCCGAGGGGAGGGGTGGCTAACGAGACCCCAGCCAGGGCGATGCAGCCCCCGGCCGTCCCGCCCACGCCCTCCCGGGACGGAGGCCTGCGTCTCTCGCGCCGCAACCTGCGGTCTGGACAACACCCCTGGGTCGCGGACGCTGCGTCCCCCTCTGCCCGGGCAGGGGGCCGGCGCCGCGGCTTACGTGCAGTCCTGATTGAAAGAGAAGCAGCTGAGCGCCGCCTCCGCCCCGCCGGGAGGGGCGTCCGTGGCCTCGGCCTCCATCGGGGGCTCGACCCGGGAAGCCTCAGCTCCGAGCCGGCGGCAGCCACCTCAGCAGCCCGCCCGCGCCGGCTCTCCGGGCCGGGCGGCCAGCCCCGCCCCGCCCCAGCCCCGCCCCCGCCCCGCCCCGTCCCTTCCCGATCCGCCCCGCCCCTCGCCGCCCGGGCGGCGGGTCTCGTGGAAGCGAGCAGCTGACGGGGCGGGGTCCCTACTGCCGGCCACCATTGGCCCCGAGCCCATGCCCGGGGGGCAGGTGCCGCCCCTTTGGCCAATCCGCGGCGCCTGTGGGCGGGCCCTCTCCTGAGCTGGTGGCCCGCCCCCGATTCTCGTCGCGGTTTGCCATTGGGCGAAGGCGCGTGACGGAAAGGCTGCAGGCCACGTGGTGGTGTTTTCATTGCCAGAGCCTCCGGGTCGGCTGGCACCTGCGGCTGGGACACCGCAGAGGAGACAAAGCGACGCGCTCGCTCCTGCCCCACCCAAACCGCCTGGCAAGTGTGAGTGTCTGCCCAGGACTCTCCCAGAGCTCGGTAGCCAGCGTTGGACGCCAGGGCCGCGCCCTCCTGCGGAGTCCTCTAGCCGCTGTGAGCGAGGAGGCTGAGTCGGGCTTATCTGTGGCGGTGCGGCTGCGAGCTCCTACTTGATCATCTCCCCGGGTCCCTGCACGGCCCTGTCAGGAAGGCGTGCCGTGCAGTCCGCGGGAGAGCCCGCCGGAGCCCCGCGTGGCCGAACCGTGCGCGGGGAGCCCGGGGGACCTGCGCGCCGAGCGCCCCTGCCCGGCGGTGCCGCGTGGGACCCCCGCGCCCTGCAAAGGACCAAGACCACGCGTGGCATCCATCAGGTTTACTTCATTTGGGACAAAATCCTGCACGTTGGATGAGCCTTGGGACTAGAAAATAAATCACCAAAAATAAAAGCGCTATTTCTCTGAAGCTTTTCTGGTTAGATTTCCGGCTTGGGTTTTCTGAAAGGCAAGATGTAGCAGTTTCTAGTCTCACT
>JADBBT010003780.1:0-11052 GCA_015711505.1 Sylvilagus bachmani | reverse complement strand
ACTGTGGCCAAAAAAAAATGACCTAAATGAAAGATCTCTGTGAGTGAGACCCCAGTGGAAAGAACGGGCCATCAAAGAAGTCAGTACCTTTCTCTGAAGGGAGGAGAGAACTTCCACTTTGAATATGGCCTTGTCTAAACAAGATCGGAGTTGACGAACTCAAGAGGCTTCCATAGCCTTGGCAGTTCATGACAAGAGCTTCGGGTGATTACTGACGTCATAAATCAGACTGTCAATTGTTAAATCAACAACAGGAGTCACTGTGCACCTGCTCCCCATGTAGGACCTCTGTCCTTAATGTGTTGTACTATGCGAATTAATGGTAAAACTACTATCCAAACAGTACTCTATACTTTGTCTGTCTTTGTGTGTGCAGTCTGTTGCAATCTTTACTTAGTATATACTAAGTTGGTCTTCTGTATATAATTGAAAATGAATTGTGATGAAGAATGGGATGGGAGAGGGAGTGGGTGATGGGATGGTTGTGGGTGGGAGGGAGGTTATGGGAAGGAAAAGCTGCTATAATTCAAAAATTGTACTTTGGAAATTTATATTTATTAAATAAAAGTTATTTATAAAGGGGAACCTTTATCTACTGGGGATGTGTTATTGGTTAATTAGGACTTGTCTCCCCAGATTTCATATATATGTTTAAACTGATCTCTTGATGTCAATGGTTGATAGATTAAGGGTATAGACTTGATCCAATGATGGCATCTGAGAAGTGAGTCTGGTGGGAAGTGTTTAGATCATTGGGAGCATGCTCTCAGAGGATGGTTTTTTTTCCAAGAGTGCTGATTATTGTTTGAGCTCAAGTTTAGTCTAGCAGCTCTCTTTCTCTGTGTCCTGGCTCACGATGTGATCATTCCTCCATGTCACCATGACTAACTTCCATGGATGCCAGATTATGGGGCTGTCTGATCCTTCTCTGTAATCCCCGAACTATGAGATAAAACAAACCTTTGCCTTCCCAAGAAGCTATTCTTGGGCATTTTTGTTTTAGTACAAAAAGTGGATGAATACAGGGTGCCGTAACAAAATATTTCAAACTGCATGGCTTATAAACAATAGAAATTTATTTGTCTCAATTCTAGTGGTTAGGAAGTCCAATATCAAGGGGCTTGCAGGTTTAGTGTTGATGGAAAGCCTTTTCCTGTTTCACTTTATCTTCACATGGTGGAAACAGGGAGAAAAACTTTCTCGGGCCTCTTAATAAGGGTGCCAGTTTCATTCATGCAGACTATGTCCCTGTGACCTAATCAAATCCTGAATGCTCCACCACTTACTGCCATCCACTTGTGGGTTATCATTTCAGCATCTGAATTTGGGGGACATATTCAGACCATCACAAGAGCTCACCTTAGCACACTTTGCATCCTCCAGTCTTGAAAGACAGGTGCTAAGAGTCAAATTCTAACTTCAGAGAGTGTAGACATCTGGGACACATGAGTTGTATCTCTGCTAGTTCCCGTGGCTGATGGCATCCTGTTCTCCTGTGCAATGATTCTTTTTATGTGACAAGGAGTTGGAGAAAGGGATGCTGAGCAAAGGAGTCCATATATTCTCCATAACTCGAATTACTACAATGAATTGCTCCATTACTCACCTTTGCACTGGACATTAATCACAAAAACAAAACTGCAGAGCCAGGGAGTTAGTGAGGATGTGCTATTTCAACCCTGCACCCGTGCCAAGTGATGCAGCTGCAATGAGAGATCTGCAGTGCTCCCCCTTCCCATCTGTTTGTAAACCATTAATACAGAAGTTTGTGGGAGAAGCTCAAAGCAACTACTGCAACAGTGCTAGATACTTGTGAAGTTTTCCCAGTCATCTGTGAGGGCCACCTGCCAAAAGTATTCACCAGACCTGCCTCTGGATCCTAGTGCTTGCCATTCAATCTGTCAATCCAGACCCATGCCTAATATTAACAAACTAGTTGAAGATCTGAAATATTAAAAAAAAATCCACTGGAAGGGATTTTAGGTAAATAAAAAGTATTCATTGTGTGTCACAAAAAGAGGCAAGTTATGAAGGTAAATTTACCAAGAGATAAGTAGCAATCACCTCATTTCTCTTTGTAAATGTCTTTACAAAATATATGATTTTTATATTTTTTTTGAAAGTCAGAGTTACACAGAGAGAGGAGAGGCAGAGAGAGAAAGAGAGGTCTTCCATTCGATAGTTCACTCCCCAGATGGCTGCAACTGCCAGAGCTGCGCCAATCCGAAGCCAGGAGCCAGAAGCTTCTTCCAGATCTCCCATACAGGTGCAGGGGCCCAAGGACTTGGGCCATCTTCTACTGCTTTCCCAGGCCATAGCAAAGAGCTGGATTGGGAGAATTGGCACCCATATGGGATGCCGGCACTTCAGGACAGGGCGTTAACTAGCTGCGCCACAGCACCGACCCTGATTTTTACATATTTTATTTCATTCTATCTCCCACCAGCCTATGGGAGACAGGCTCAAATTTGAACCTAAGTGGGCCTACAGAGAATAAATACTTATAAGATGCCTAGAACAATTGAGCTTGGGACTAGGGAGTACCTTTAACTGATTTCTTTCTTTCTTTCTTTCTTTCTTTCTTTTTTTTTTTTTTGACAGGCAGAGTTAGACAGTGAGAGACAGAGAGAAAGGTCTTCCTTCCGTTGGTTCACCCCCCAAATGGTCGCTAAGGCAGGTGCGCTGCAGCTGGTGCACCACACCCATCCACAGACAGGGGCCACGTGCTTCCTCCTGGTCTCCCATGCAGGTGCAAGGCCCAAGCACCTGGGCCATCCTCCACTGCACTCCCAGGCCAGGCCACAGCAGAGAACTGGACTGGAAGAGGAGCAACCAGGACAGAATCTGGCACCCTGACAGGGACTAGAACCTGGTGTGCTGGCGCCACAGGCAGAGAATTAGCCTACTGAGCTGCGGTGCCGGCCTAACTGATTTCTTGAAGTGTTTCCCCCAACCTTTTTGTGCAATAGTTCTGGGGCCCTGTGTAGGCCAGGGACACAAGAGGAATGAAGAGGATGAGGAATTTGAGGATGTCATTATTGCTCTTACCATCATGTTTTCCACAGAAACAGGGACTCACAAGCACTTAGGGCAAAGAAACAGATGTCCTGGATCCCTGTCCTTTTTGTTAAAACACACTCCACCATCACTTCCCTCTGAGTCTTTGCAATCCCTTTCTTCTCTGCTGCGAAGCAGACCTGGTTTCCAGTGCTCTGTACAACAGCAGTATCCTCTTCCTTCTCTGTTCTTCCATGGTCCCCAGAGAAAATTGTTCCCCTCCAGCAGTTCTTTCCTTCTATTGCCTTTGCATAGTCTCCAGCTCTATCAGAAGCTTTTTTCTCTGAAAACACATTTTTGCAGGTTATTTCACATTCCAAGTTGCCATTCATCTCCTTTAAAATGTTGAGAACCAATCTCATCAATTGCTTGAATGGGGGAGAAGAAAAAAGAAAATAAATTTTGAAAAAAGTCTGCATTGTGGTGGGTTCCCATAGAGAAAAATTAAGGAAAAGATTAAATCCACTTTGACTTTTTAATCGACATGCTTCTGCTTCTTGGATTAACTTTGAACTTCAAAAATAAAAAATATGAAAGATGATGATTTTCTAAGAAAAATTCAATTGCAATATTCAGACAAGTGAGTTGTCTATTTTTTCAAAGTTTGACTGAAGTTTCATTCAGGGAATAAATATCCAGGAGAAGCAAAATAAATTTATAAGCACATTTTAAAAATCACGTAAGGCTATCTGGAAACATCAAATAAAAATTTTTTTAGAAATTATAGGAATCCATATAGCCATGAAAGAATGTGAATGCAGAGGGGCCAGTGCTGTGGCATAGCAGTAAGGCCACCACCTGCAGTGCTGGCATCCCATATGAGTGCTGGTTTGAGACCCAGCTGCTCCACTTCCGATCCAGCTCTCTGCCATGGCCCTGGAAAGCAGTGGAAGATGGCCCAAGTCCTTGGGGCCCTGCATCTGAGTAGGAGACCAGGAAGAAGCTCCTGGCTCCTGGCTTTGGATTGGCGCAGCCTTTGGGGAATGAACCATCAGATAGAAGAGTTTCTCTCTCTCTCTCTCTCTCTCTCTCTCTCTCTCTCTCTCTCTCTCTCCCCCCCCCCCGCCTCACCTTCTCTCTGTGTGTAACTCTGCCTTTCAAATAAATAAATAAATATTTTTAAAAAGAATGTGAATGCCATTTGTCATTAGGATCCCCTTCCCCTGAGTTTGCTCTTTCACCAATGGTAATGCTGATCTCTGCCATCATCATTCTGACAAACCCTGAGAGTGTATCATGCACCAGACATTGTTCACAGACACTTTAACATACTAGCTTATCTAAGTCTCCCAAATACCTTCAGAGATACATATTCAAAATGTCATTATTGTACAGTTATAAAAAATTACAGTCACTGTAATTTGTCTGACTGAACTGGAATTTCAGCACTGTTGATATGGACAGCATCCCTCTCTTCTCTGTGACCCCTACCCCCTACCAACACCCATGTTCCAAAGCCTCACTAAGATGGAACACCTTAGCCCCTTAGCCCTCAATTCCTACAGTCCTCTGCTGTCCTCCACCATGAAGTCTAATTATTATTTTCTCTTTGGAAAGGAGTGAGACTGAGAAGAAGGAGGCTGAATGGAGAAAAGAAGAGCTGACAAAAGGGTGACGACTATCAGGTTGCTGCTCTCACATAGCCCCTCTGGTTGGGACTGAGGTCTGTCTGTTGGTCAGTGAAGCCCAGTTGTTGGAGGACCTACTGTGAGTGGAGCATTTAGGGACATCTGTGTTCCGGAAGAATAGACAAGTTGAAGAGACATTTTCTTGCTGGCGCTGCAGCTCAATAGGCTAATCCTCCAGCTTGCGGCGCTGGCACACCAGGTTCTAGTCCCGGTCAGGGCGCCAGATTCTGTCCCGGTTGCCCTTCTTCCAGGCCAGCTCTCTGCTGTGGCCAGGGAGTGCAGTGGAGGATGGCCCAAGTGCTTGGGCCCTGCACCCCATGGGAGACCAGGAGAAGCACCTGGATCCTGCCTTTGGATCAGCGCGGTATGCCAGCCGCAGCACGCCAGCCTCGGCGGCCATTGGAGGGTGAATCTTCAGCAAAGGAAGACCTTTCTCTCTGTCTCTCTCTCTCACTGTCTACTCTGCCTGTAAAAAAAAAGATAGAGATATTTTCTCTTTCCATCCACTCACAGCCCAGTTCTGCTCTGACCCTCAGGAGACCACTACTTTGGGAACCCTGGGAAGGAGCATGCTGAGGAGGGTCATTAGTGTTCTCTCAATAGGCACCATCTGAAGTATCTTAAGTGAGCTAGTCAAAGAAACTTCTAAGCAGGAATCAAAGAAGAGGAAAAGGACCTCACTAGCTATGCCACAGAGACTTCCAGATCTAGTGTTTTTTACTACACTGGAGAAGAATTCCACTCACATGGCACAAAAGGCACACTTCAGTGTGTGGAATTGAGGAGGGAGCATTTCAACAGGAGAGGAGCATTGTTAACACAGCTCCTTTGCACAGGTTAGTAAGAAGCTGTTTGGACCACAGTGGCTGTCTTTAGCTTAATTTCTGAGCTCCACACTTCAAACAGAACATTGAAAGCTAGAGTTGTTCCAAGGAGAACTGACCAAACTGAGAGAATATCAGGTGAGGCGCAACTGAAGGCACTCTGAATCTTCAGTTTGAAAAAGAGAAGACACTGTAACTCTGTAAATATTAAGCAGCTGTCAGATGCACTTTTAACTGAGGTTTTTCACTAACTCTAGAGAAGAACTTGGGCCTCTGGATGAGCTGAAATGGACACAGTTTTCAGCTCAAAATGAGGATGGCAGGTTTGACCATTCCAGCTGTCTGTAAGAAAATGACTGTCCACGATGACATAGGTGTCATTTACACACCGTCTAGGACCTTGAATTGCATAACTGCTCAAACACTCCCAATGCTGAGATTTAAAGTAAAAATGTCAGCAACATTATTCCCAATTCTTAACAAATCTGATTCTGGCTTTGGAGTCTTTCTATCTGTAAGAGCCACTGATTATATTCAAAATTACTTTCTCATCAATTAAGCATGAAAAATAGCGTTGTGATGGTAAATTTTAGGTGTCAACTTGACTGAATTAAAGAGTACCTAGAAACCTGGAAAAGCATTATTTGGGGTGTGTCTGTAAGGGATATTCCAGAATAGTGTGTGAATCTCAATGGCCTAGATGAAGATGGCCTGCCCTCCATGTACGTAGGCAGCATCTAATGGGCTGGAGCAGAAAATAATAAATACACAAAGCAAATCGGTATTGTGCTCTCCCCACCACCCCCTCATGCACTGTGAGAGCTGGAACACACCTGTCCCTTGGGTTGTACCTCAGAAGCCCAGAGTCTTCAGTTCATGGGCTCTAGGATTTAGACCAGTGGCACCCTTCTGGATTCTGAGGGTTTTGGACTTTTCACTGAGTTATGCCATCATCTTCCTTTGTTCTGAGGCCTTTAAGACTTGGACTGATTCATGTTCCTGACATCCCAGCCTCCATCCTACAGAGAAATTGTCCTGGGCCTTCTCCACTGCTGAAATTTCATGAACCAATTCCCTTAAGTAATTTCCTCTCACCTATCTGTATACATCCCATTGATTCTGTCTCTCTGGAGAACCCTAACCTGTGTAAGTGTTACCATGAAAAAAGCACTGAAATTCTAAGTTAATAAGCTTAACTCTGCTCCAAACAGTTCTAAACCAGCATGACGTAAACGGGAAGAAAATCACTTTGGGCTGCCTGAGAATCCATTTCTTCATCTCCAAAGCAGTATCTTCATTGAACAAAATCTCAGACGAAACCCCAACCATCAAGGCTTTCTGAGAGCTTCCCCAGAGTCAGTTTTGGGCCTCAGCAGGCAAATGTTCCCCTTTGAAGTTCTCATTGGCTCCTTATTACAGGCATTGCCACATTTCAACTATTTCTTTCCTCTTACTGTATTGTACCCATTGCTTCCAATTCTCCCCTGTTACAGAGGAAAGAAATATATGAAATTCTTTCAGAGAAAGGCATTAGAAACTTGAATGTGTTCAGTCTTACAGACCAGTTAAAATTTTTAGAAACAAATATCATTTGGTAAAAGAAAATGCTGAACCCAGTAATTGGGATTGCAGATCCAGGTGTACCCTAATGTAAGGCTTCATATGTAGGCAGAGAAATCTTCCTGGCATGGCTCAAAGAGGCAGATGGCTTAAAATTTCTTAAATGTAGAGCCCAGAGAATATTTTTCCATTCTCCACCAAAGGGACTCAGCTTCAATTTGAAGAGTGATTGAACAGAGCAGCATCAGACATCGCCTCCTAATAAATGCAGCAGCAGGAGCCAGCCTAAGAAATGTGATTTTCCAGCCTACTTGGCCAAAGCTGTTATCATCTAAGATATCACTTGCGTGAAATACATTCTCTCTTAAAACAATAATCAATATTAGACACCTGCTGCCTTCCCTTTCAAGGCCTGTAATACACTGAGTTCTGCTGGCTGATGAAATGTGGGAGAGACTTCTGGGCCTGTTTCTTCATCTATACAGGCCAATGCCAGAGCAAAGAAAAAGATGGTCATGGGAAAGGTCACTGGTGAGACAGGTCAATTTCACTCCTTCTTTCCCTTGTGTATTCACTGTGGGGTGTGTGTGTGTGTGTGTGTGGTCTATTAGGATAAAAATTCATCAGAAATGAGGCACAAGGACTATTATTGGCAAAAGAAAGATTTGCTTTTGGGATATTCCATGTGAGGCATTTGAAAGGCTAATACTGATCACAGAAGGCCCGTGTATCCCCTTTTCCCATACTCTAAGGTGGTAGACAAAGATCTCCAGTTTTTAGCATTTGAAAAATTTGGCAGAATAGAGCCAAACAAGGTGGTAGGTAAAGAGGAAAAGAAAGAGGCAGCTCAAGAGGGAGGAGTTCCATACAATGCATCCGAAACCCCTCCTCTGAATGACTGTGGTCACCTCCTGGAAAGACAGTAATGGCCATCTGCTCATTGTGGACACCTGCCTTCTTAAGCACTGAGACTTGAAGCAGGTCACACTGCAGAAAACAAGACCTTGGAATCAGCAGACAAAATTGGATTTGAGCATCAAGCACACCATTTTCTGGCTGTGTGACCCTTGGAAACTTTCATAATTATTGGACCTCTCTTTTCCCCTGTGTAATACAGAAGTAAAACTTAGTGAGGACTAAAGTCCTGGGCTGATGGTTAAGCTCTTACCAAATTCATCTGACAGATATATATGGATTAACAATTGCAATTGCTTTCTTGGTGCCTGCAATGTTTTACTACCAAAATAGCTGCATTTTGTTGATGAAATATCAAAAACTTTAATTGTAACATAAAAATTATCTAAATTGTATTGGGAAGTTATATGTGGTATAAAAATTTAATTCGATTAAGTTGGAAAGCATTCTTCTCTCCCTCCATAAATCAAAGAAAATAATAATGAATGAAGCAAGGAGTCATTGTGAGAGTAACTCTCACTCTGGATGAAAGATGTTCTGTGTAAATAAGATATGCCCATGACAATGCTAAAACTACACAGGGCCCTCTGCAGGGTCTTCATCTGCACGTGATCCATTGAAGAAAACAAAGAGGGGCAGGCATTTGGTGCAGCAATTAAGACTCCACTTGGGTCCCAGTCCCAGCTCCACCCCATTTCATTGCTTACTAATGTGCATCCTGAGACAGCACATGATGGAACAAGTACTTGAGTCCCTCTCACCCATGTGGGAGATCTGGGTTGAGTTCCTGGCTCCTGATTTTGGCCTGACCCAGCCCCAGTTGTTGCGGACATTTGGGGTGTGAACCAGGAGATGGAAGATCTATAAATAACTAACTAAACAAATAACATTTAAAAGTAATGATGAAAAGAAAATGAATCAAATACAAACCGGAGTATCCTTCCTTGAAATGAAAACAACTGCTTGGTAGGAACAAAAAGGCATACATTTCCTGGAAAAAAAGAAAAGTTTAAAAAGATGTCAACCCATTTAAAGGAAGGAAGAAATTGTTTGAAGGACTTTGAATAAAGTATTTTTTAAAGATTTATTTGAAAGAGTTACAGAGAGAGAAGAGAGGCAGAGAGAGGCAGAGAGAGAGAGAGAGAGAGATATCTTCCCCAATTGACCGCAACGGCCGGAGATGCACTGATCTGAAGCCAGGAGTTTCTTCCGGGTCTCCCATGCAGGTGCAGGGGCCCAAGGACTTGAGCCATCTTCTACTGTTTTCCCAGGCCATAGCAGAGCACTAAATTGGAAGCTGAGCAGCCAGGACTCAAACCGGCATCCATACGGGATGCTGGCACTGCAAGCAACAGCTTAACCTGCTACACCACAGCGATGGCCCTGTGAATAAAGTATTTAGATTTGCTTGAAAGTATCTTCTCTCCATGCCATCATCCAGTGTGGGTCCAAAAAGGGCTATTGCATTAGCTGGAAAATTTTACCCAAAACTCACTTGTTGCTCAGTGATGGCACTATTAATATACTTTTATTTTAAAACGTTTCTTCTTAAAGTGTTGCTAACCAACTAACTTTAAATTCTAAAATTAAATTTACTTACATTTTGTCATCTTGGTTCCTTTTCTATGCTACTTCGTTGCCTTAATTTCACTACTAACAATTTAAATTAAAATGGAAATATGCTTATTATTTATGTATGATTATATTTTTATTCTGTTTTATAATTACAATATTTATACATTTTCACACTTGAAATCAATGTTTGACTTAAATGTTCTTTCATGTTTTGTGAATTCTGAACATTTATATATATAAAGATACTTAAGGCTTACATAAAAAAGACTGCAGTGCTGGTGCTGATGGCTTGCCTTAGGTTGCAATCATTATTATTAACTGTTTTTATGTGCCAATTCCTACAAAGATACAGGAGAATAATAATGCACAATATCCTTAGGAAGCTCATAATTTGAATGTATGGTAAGATACTTCAATTCTTACTCACACTTTAAATACATATACAGTTACATGAGTTACTGTATATTGATATAGACTAAAAAAATTTATTCTAAAAAATTATCCCAGTGGTTTTCTAAATATCCCGTGGGCAACATGCAAGTCCTGGGACTCTTTGCACCCCAGTGCAAACATCCATAATCAATGTTCTCTGAGGTGGTATTGACAAGCAGAGGATTATTCAAAAATTGTGTCTGTTTTTGCTTTCACTTGTGTAGCTAGCATTAGAACAGTTAGGAGATTTACTTAAGAGATTTTAACAATTAAAACATCTTGATGAAGTTTATAGAAAAATATCAGTGATGTGGCACTGTGGGTTAAGTTACCACTTGTGATGATGGCATCCCATATTAAAGTGCTGGTTCAAGTTTCAGTTACTCCACTTCTGATCCACCTCCTGGCTAATCTAAGGTGGCAGCAAGTAATGGACCAAGAACTTGGGTACCTGTAACCCACGTGGCAAACCTGGATGGAGCTCAGGTTCCTGGTTTTGTCTGCTGCAGGCATTTATTGAGTGCACCAACAATGAAATATTCTCTCTCTCTCTCTCTCTCTCTCTCTCTCTCTCTCTCTCTATCTCTCTCCCTCTCTCCCTCCCTCCCTCCCTCCCTTCATCTCTCCCTCCCTCCCTTCATCTCTCCCTTCCTCCCCTTCTCCCTCTTCCCCTTCCTTCTCCCTCCCTCTCTGTTGCCCTACCTTTCAAATAAGCAAATATTTTTTAAAAGAAAAGTCATATTAGAAATACCAGGATTATCACTTTATCCATTTTAGTTTTTTGTTGTTGTTGTTTTAGTACTTGTGGTTGAACTCTGTAATTAACACACAATTATTCTTAGGTATTTAAATTTTAACTGAAAAGTGATCCTTGTTAAATATAAGAGTGGGAAAAAGAGAGGGAGGAGATGTATAATTTGGGACATGCTCAATCGGACTTGCCCTAAATGATGGAGTTAGAAACGTGCCAGGGGATTCCAATACAATCCCATCAAGGTGACATGTACCAATGCCATCTCACTAGTCCAAGTGATCAATTTCAGGTCACAATTGACCACACT
>JADBBT010003779.1:0-11053 GCA_015711505.1 Sylvilagus bachmani | reverse complement strand
CACCTGATGGCCTCTGGCTCCCCTTCACCTGATGGCCCTGGGTCCCCCTCCACCTGATGGCCTCTGGCTCCCCTTCACCTGATGGCCCTGGGTCCCCCTTCACCTGATGGCCTCTGGCTCCCCCTTCACCTGATGGCCTCTGGCTCCCCTTCCCCTGATGGCCCTGGGTCCCTCTCCACCTGATGGCCTCTGGCTCCCCCTTCACCTGATGGCCCTGGGTCCCCCTCCACCTGATGGCCTCTGGCTCCCCCTCTGGCTCCACTCCCTGAGAACACATCTCAGAAGCGGGGCCCGAGTCCACCAGCTGGAAAGAACCACTTGACAGGAGAAAACCTGTGCAACCCCTGCCCTTCTCCCTCAGACACAAGAGCACCTGCTGTCTCGGCCAGACGCCCACGGGGGGCATGAGGTCTCTGCCCCCTCCCTCACGGGTCCCCACGACAGGGTGGGCCCCTGGGCTGCTCCCCCAGACGCCCCTCTGCCTTCACCTGCTAACACAGTCCTGCCTGTGACACGTTACATGTGCTGGGCACGTGTGTCCCATCTCCTTCAGCAACCACGCCACCATGCGGCAGGCACTGGTGTGGGTCCCATTTTATGGATGGGAAGACTGAGGCTCACAGAAGTCAATTCTTTCGCTGGTGGGTAACAGTAGCAGGATTCGAACCCAGTTCTGTCAGGTTCCATACTCACTACAACCCCAAAACCCTCCAGCTCCGGCGCCCCTGTGTCGCCTCTGCCCCTGTCCGTCTCAGGGCTGTATCTAAGCCTGCCGCTCTGGGTCCCGTGCACAGCATACAGGTTCAGCTCCCGGCTCTGGGGTCTGCGCGTCCAAGGGCATGGAGACCCGGCATCTGCTCGGCGGCCAGTCAGGGCCACCAGCTGCAGCACGCCCAGCGGACAGCCTCCTGGGCGCACGGGAGCGAGCTGCCAGCTCCGTGTCTCCTTTCCTCACAAAGCCGTGAGCGCCACCGGGGGGCCCCGCCCTCCTAACGCCTGCCGAGGGCCAACCTCCAAACTCAGCCCTGCGTCCCCAGCCACAGCTCTCCCTGCTCCTCAGCCTCACTCGAGAACCGGGCTGACGGAGAAGGAAGCCGATGCAAGGTCTCGGCGTGACAGATGCGGCTCGGCGTGACAGACGCAGTGGGGAGCCGGTGGAGCGACCTGGGAAACCGGCCCCGTGACCACCACAGGTACCCGATTGCAGCAGGCCCACCCACAGAGCCTCCTGGGGCTGCAGGAACAAAACTGGGGTGGGGTCTTTAAGCAATGAGGCTGCTCTCAGCCAGTCCCAAATCAAGGGGTGCACAGGCCCTGCCCCTTCTCCCAAGACTGCATCACAGGTACTCGGACCTCCGGGATGAGCTTCTTCAAGGCTGCAGGGACCCTCAGGTCATATTCACAGGTTCCCAGGGTCAGGACGCGGGGCAGCAGAGACGCTGGTCACCCCACGCACCTGCCAGCAGCCAGCCAGACCCCACGGGCTCACCCTATGCCAGGGCGCTGTTTCAGAGCCTGGAAGGGGAGCCGACGGGAGGGAAATCCAGTGAAGAGACAGACCCCTATGCCTGGGGTGAAGGGGACACTGGGTGCTGGGTCTCGGAGGAGCAGACAAGTGTGCTGAGTGGGCCGGGCAGCGGCTGGGAGAGCAGTGAGGCACCCCCAGCGAGGAACAGCACGAAGGTGGTGGTGAGTCCCTGAGCCTGGATGGCCACAGCCACCCCCCCACCCCGTCATCACCTACACCATGCGGAAGGCTCTATCCAGGACCTCCGGACCCCCCCATTCCCTCACGGGAATGCCTACGACTCCAGAGGCCCCTTCATCCCCAGCCTGGGCATAGGAGATGCCAGGCGGGCACTCGTATTTGCCGAAGGCCATCAGCACGCTCAGGGCAGGCTGGAGCCATGGCAGAGGCAGTGCAGCAGCAGGCTCTCCGAGGACCTGGACATTCACCTCTGAGAGCCCTGCCTGGCGGCACCTTCCCACCCCACGCAGGACCTGGGGCTGGGGGAGGCTCGGGGCCGTCCAAGGGCAGGGGCTCAGCTCCCTGCCCCTCCACAGCTCCACAGACGCGTCCACTCCCTGGCTTGGAACTGAGACCTGCAAGCGAGCACGTCCCCACGGCTTCCGAGGCACAGTCCCCTGCCCGTCGGGATCCCCCGCATCCCGCAGGGCGCGGCCCGCATGTCCCTGCTGGGAGGCGGTCCCGGATCCCGCCAGCCCCCGGCCCACTGCTGTCTACCAAGACCCCGTTCCCACGAGAGCACGTGCTGCCATTGAGCACGTCTGCTTGTCTCCACTCCCCTTTCCCGTCTCCCCGCTAAATCCACACGCCCTGAGCACAGCTCTTGGGTTTGCTCTGCTCAGCCCACACCCCCAGAGCCCAGCACGGAGCCCTGGGGCTCTCCATGTGGCAAATGAGTGAACGAACTTGGACTCTGAGGCTCTCTGATTCAGGCAGGCACCAGCGACACAGAAGATGTCTCAGGCCTAACACCCATTGCAAGTGCCACTGCCCCAGACACCCACGGCTCTGGAGACTCGAGACTCCCAGAGATGTCCACACCCTCACCTGGAGCCCTCTACCAGCTTTCCCTCTGCAAAGGGGAGCTGAGGTTGCAAATGGACTTAGGGTTGCTGATCAGCCAACCTAATCCTAGCGAGGGGACCGTGGGTTGTGGGGTGGGCCACAGGCGGTCCCCAGGCCCCTAAACGACCGTGGGTTGTGGGGCGGGCCCCAGGGGTCCCCAGGCCCCTAAACGACCGTGGGTTGTGGGGCGGGCCCCAGGCGGTCCCCAGGCCCCTAAACGACCGTGGGTTGTGGGGCGGGCCACAGGGGTCCCCAGGCCCCTAAACGACCGTGGGCTGTGGGGGGGCCACAGGCGGTCCCCAGGCCCCTAAACGTGGAGCGAGAGTTGGAGACGCACAGGCAGGACAGAGGCAGCGGCGCTGGCTGTGGCGACGGGAAGGGGCGGAGCCAGGCACGCGGGGGCTCCGCCAGCAGGAGAACAAGGGCCGCCTCTCCCGCGGAGCCTCCAGGAGGAGGCGGCGCTGCCCACAGGCCCACGTCGGCCCTCTGGCCCTGGACGGCGCTGTGGTGAGCCGCTGGATCTGCGACTGCCACGGCGGCCACAGGGCACGAGTTCTCAGGAGCGCCGCGTTCCCACGCAGGTGGTCATGGCTGCGAAGGGTGAGGCATGGCACAGCTGCCGCAGGCTGACGGGTGGCAGAGCAGAGATGGCCGCCGGGATGGGCGCCCGTGCCAGTGCCTGGGATGAGGCTGTCGGAGCGCCTAGCACAGTACCCGCCCACAGAGCCAGCTCCTCTCGCAGGGCCAGTCCCCTCCCCTTCCAGAATGATCTCCCGTCACTTTCCAAGGCTGTGCGTGACCTCTGGGGTGGGCACCAAGGGGCAGCCTGGGCGGGTTCCTGGCATGTGCACAGCCTCACTCTCACCGAAAAGCCACTGGGGGCCTTGGCTGAGCGATGCATGCAGGTGACCCTGCCGATGGCCTGGGGTGGGGGTGGGGCCATCTTGCTCCTCCCCCACGCCAGCTCATGCCCACGCAGCAGCAGAGAAGCCGACAAAGGGGTGGGGGGGCGGGGGGCTGTGGCTGTCCGAGGGCAGCTCACGTGTGGACGGCAAGCTGGGTTCTCTCCTGAAGCTGGAGGGCAGGCGCGGCGCTGTGGAAAGCAGCCGTGTCCTCGGGGAAGAGAAGGGCGGGCAGCCACGGCAAACAGCCCCGCCCGCTCCCTCCGGCATCCCCTCCCTGCTGCCTGCCTCCCTGGGACCCTGGCGCCAGCTGCGCTCGGCCTTGAAAACCGAGAAAGGGCTCGGGTGAGGACGGGAGGCAGCCGGGGTGTGGAGGGACGTCAGCGGCTTGGAAAGGAGCGGCGCTCTCTGACCCAGGAGCTGCGGGCCTCAGGGGCACCTGGACGCCTCCGGAAGTCGTGCGAGGCCGGGGAGAGCCTTCTCAGAACTTACTGCAAGCCATCGTCCTGAAACACGCTTATCAAAAGGTCACATCGCGCCGCAGCCAGACGCGGGCGATCCAGAAGCGCGGACCTCACAGAGGCCGACGGCTTCCTCAACCCGGAGGAGCACGGAGCTCAGGCTGTGTTTGGAAACGGCGGCTGTGGCTGCACCGTGATGAGAAGGCATCTGTGCTCCCGTTGGTGACAGAGTGACAGATTCCGCTCCTGCCCCTGGCCGGCTGCCTGTGTCCACAGTGGAAGCAAATGCTGGGCCTCAGTCACGCGCAGAGCAAACAGAGATGGCACACGTGTCCGTGCGGCTCCACGGCGCCCTGGGCTGGGACCCCGGGGCACTCCTACAGCTCCCGGCGCACCCCCTCAGAGGGTCCCCCACACACAGCTCTCAGCGGCATGTGCTCGGCCATTTCCTGCCCAGCACACGAAGCTACGGTACTCCGGATTTTGTGTTAGAACAAAAATCGCCCTCAGAGAAGGTAGAGCCTTGTGGGGGCTACTTCTAGGCACAGCGCCTGGGGGATCCTTGCCCTCACCTGTCGCACAGAGACACACGTGGGATGTGTGCGCATCGCCTCTATTAAACTCGCATGCTAAGGAGGCCTTCGCCAGTGCGCGAGGCCACAGAGGCTGCACTGCCACCCCGAGTCCACAGTCAGTGCCGCGTGGGTTCTCCACGTCACACACAGCGGCACAGCGGCCTCCCCCCTTGTAGACGCCGGTCACAGGCAGCGGGTCCCCGGTTACCTACGGACCCCGGGCTCACACAGCCCCCTACACAACCTGACTCTTCGTGAGGAGGAAGAAAAGCAACACAGTGAGATAGGCCTGTGCATGCCCCCGGTGGACGGACTCTCCCAGGATGCCCCCGGTGGACGGACTCTCCCAGGATGGCGACGGCTGCCCTGAGGGGTGTGGGACAGGCGCTCTCGCCCCCTGCTGCTGGGTGTGCAACAGCTCACCACTCCGGACTGAGTGTGAGCTGAACATGGCCTCGCCAGACGGTGCACCGCTCGCGAGCCCAAGATGCAGCCATGCAGAGCGGTTCTACCCTCGATGGCCAAGAGTCTGGAGCAAGTAGAATGGCCTCTAACGAGCAACACAGCACACAGCACACAGCACACGCGCAGTATTGGAGCGGTGAGCAGCAGACGGCCGCGTCTGTCCCTGTCGCTCAGGTGAACGAATGAAAGATGTCACGCACCTCCCGTGCCTCCTCCCAGTGCTGGTGCAGAGCGGGTGGGGAGCGACGCTGTGGCGCATCCTCCCCTCAGAAAGCCCCACGGCGTGGAACGCACCAGGGACTCAACTCCCTGACCCGTCACTGCCCGAGTGGAATGAACCGCTCTGCTCTGATCCCAAGGAGGGGGCAGAAAAGTCATTGATAGCCTTTGAGTTATACACTTAAATGGATGAACTGCATGGTGTGAAAGTCAGGCTCCAATACGGACCAGGAGATACCTGGTCAACCAGGCCTTATGGAGAACGATGCCGGACCCCTCAAAACAGACGCCATGGCGGCCACTGGCGGGTGCCTTGTTTCAGACAGGGCCCTCCAGGGGACGAGGGTCTATCTGTGTCATTTCTGACCGTCACGTGGAGAGGAACAAGCACCCTGACATGAACGGCTTAGCTGGCGCGAGAGCAGACCGCGGATTGCAGACAGGTGCTGAAACAGCTGGGGAGGGAGACGCGGTGTCAGGGACTTGCTTCAGAAGGACCCTGGCTTTGGCCGGGGGTGTCGGGGACGGAGCCAGGCAGCTGTGTGGGGGACCCTGGGTGACGGCCCCTCGAGTACGTTTAACTGCCAACCAGCTTGCAGATTAACTGGACAGGCTGTAACAGAGAGAACCACACGGGCGATCAGGTTCCCAGAAAACAAGGAAGGGAGAACTGTGCCCGAACCTGCTCTAAGTTTCCTAAGCTGAGTGAGTTTTAAAGGAAAACGAAGGTGCTTCCAGCCACGAACCAAAACCAGCTCCAGGGTGGGGAGAGGTCCAACCCAGCATCCCCGTCCTGCGGGGCAGGGGCCCCCCCTTCCTTCCCCCCAGAGTGAGGGTCTCACAGCGGAGGGAGCTCTGGGCGGTCTGCTCCGTGTTTACGTGGGCGCTGAGGAGCAGGGCCGGGCCGCAGGCCACTGTCCATCACCCAGCTCTGACACGGCCCGAGGAAGTCGTGGTCCCGCTGCTTGCAAAAACATAGCGCTCCCGCCCGCGCCGTGGGCCCAGCTGGAAGGCTGGTTGAAGGTTTCCACACAGTGCCCCCCTAGGGCTGCAGAGGGTCAGGCCGAAGGCGTTCCCAGGGCCAAGCGCAGAGGGTCTCCGCCCTGGCCAGCAGCCCACACGCCTCGCCCTGCCCCGCCGCCCGGCACCCTCTGAGCACTCCGTCAGCTTGCCAGCTCTTCCCGGGAGGGTGTGACCTGGGACACTGCACACCCAGGGGACCTGGCGGCAGCCAAGACCAACAGGGCTTCAGGGCAGTTGCCAGCTGGCCACGAGGTGTGGAGGAGCACGGAGCTGCTGGGGAGTGCCCTGGACCCTCTCAGGTGGCCCAGATGGACACCCCAGGCCCTCAGGCCCCCACTCCAAGCTGTGCTGCCAAGGCCCACCGAGCTTTCTCGCCTACTCTCAGGAACCCAGAGCTGCTCCCCTGTTTGGACTCCAAACCACATCAACCTGAAGTGGACCCCGCTCCAAAGCCCCCTCCTCAGGAGGGGGGATCTTGCAAAGCAGACAGAATGTTACAGAAAAGCTCTGTGGCCACACTGGTGTCAGAGACGCCAGGAGCAGCAGCCGTAGCCTGTCTTCCACGGGGCTTCTCAGAGCCGGCGCTGTAGGCCTGTGGACGTGGACCAGAGAGAGACATCTGGGGGTGCAGGATCGCCCCCACTGACTGGACCCCAGAACGTGAGTTCTCCCAGGCACCTGTGCGACTGACAGTCTGTGCCTGAGACCGCGAGCCTTCCCGGCTTTCTCTGGACACTCGGCGCCTTGCTTCCTCGGCGCACACCAGGCATCGACTGTGCCCCAGTCAGCCCCGCTCGCCCTGAGGGTGTATTTTAGCAACGGACCTTGTCACCCTAAACGCAGCATTCGCAGCCACCTATACGGATCCGCCAGATTTCTGCCTGGTTCACTAATGGCCACAGCTCAGACACCAAGACGCGGGGTCAGGGCGCTCATCCGGGATGGACTAGAGACAGCTGCCAGTACAGCCGGCCCAGCCAGCAGTGCCACGTGGTGACAGAACCACTGGGACATGGGCCAGCAGACAGAGGGGGAGGGGGAGGAGCTGCCCTGTCCCCACCACAGTAAGGGCGACAGCCCAAGGTGGGGCCGTGCTGGGGACAAGCGGACCTCAGAGCCACTGTGTCCATGTGGGCCAGAGAGCCCCTGCCATGACGGCGTCCACGGGCTCCCTCCAGACTCTGCTCCAACCCACGCACCCTCACTGTGCAGATTCTCATCACCATGCGGCACAGGCCCTAAGTCCTCACCCTCACTGAGGAGCAAACACAGCCACCGTGGGGGCTGGGGAAAGCCAAGGCCTCAAGAGCCGCGTGGCCCAGTGTGGCTACAAGACAAGACCAGGGGCCTTGGCACAGCCAAGAGGCTGGTGAATTCTCTCCAGAAAAGCCAGCATAACGCTGGACAACATCATTAAAAACAGCCACGGCAGGGCTCTGGAGACCAGCCCAAAGGCAGAGGACAAGCTGTGCAGGGCGGACCCCTGCCCAGCAGCCTCAGCGTCGGCTGCCTCCTCTGCCGGAGCGGCTCCCACCTGCACAGCCTCCTGCTCCACTATCAGTGCCGCTTCCCAGCACAGGGCTGGCTTTGGAGCCCAGCCCGGGACGAGGGTGGTGAAAACCCAGGGCTTGGTCACTGAACGAGGGCGAGCCACGAACAAGCAAGGAAAACCCACGGCCTCAGTGGCCAGAGGCCAAGAGCTCACCGGTGACCCCACAAAGAGAGGGATGCAAGAGGACACAGTGATCTCCCCTCATCCCCGGCTGAGGGGGAACTGCTCCTGCCCAGGGGAAACAAGAGGCCTGAGGAGTGAGGGCCAAGGCAGGTCTGCACACTGGGGAGTGGGCGCTGGGCCCCAACTCAGGGACAGGGCTACCTGCGTGGCACAGAAGCCTCTGCCCAAACCACTGGCCTGGCTAGACAGAACCACAGAATCAAGTGCTTCTTGGGCAGAGACCGCACACTGCCAGGAAGACGGACTCCACTGCGCGTCCAGGGAAGTTAACTGAAAACTCAATAAATCATTCAGAAATACCACTGGACATGTGGATCTTCTGCTGACATGACTGGAAATCCAGCACTGTGGAGAAGCCACAGGGCCAGGAACGAGGCCTCCCGGCCACCGGCGCACAAGGCGCCATCTCGGCAGCAGACCCTGGGCCAGGCTGCAGCCCAGCCGCCATCTTGCATTACAGCCTCAGGAGAGGCCAGGGCCCCGGAGCTGCGGGCTGCCGGCCCCCTGCCCCTCAGAAGCCCCGCGAGGCCGTGAGTGCTCACTGTGGTCTGAAGCAGGGACACTCGGGCGTGGTTTGTTGTGTGGCAGGAGGTTCCTAACACCCAGCTTCCCCAGCGCCTGGGCAGGGAGGGCTGTGCACGGAATCGGCGGGAAACGTGAACTTGTCCACAACACGCGTCAGAGCCCGCGGGACTCGGCGGTGAGCGCGACGCTGCACCTGTTTGGAAGAGCCTCCTGCTGCTACCACGACTGGTCCCGACGAATTTGAAGGGTTTCTGCCCCTTTCTGCACAAACCGGCGACGCCAGCAGCCCCCAGGAACACCTCTCAGGGAAGGAAACAGAGGGCTGTGGGGGTGCAGGCCGCCACGGGCTTACTCTGCTGTCCCTGCGTGGAATGCGCAGGGCCCAGCACCCAGGATTCCACACGTGGGCGGCACCTGGAAAATCAAACAGAGCCGCACATGTTCCGGGAGGGGTGGCCATCGGCAAGCAGGTGCTAGTGAGCTCCCGGGGGTGAGGAAGAGCACCTGCTCGGGGGGGGGGGGGCCCAGGGCACCGTCACACTGCTGGCCCGGGAGGGCGCATCCCAGAAAGAGACTCCCCACCCACCCCAGCCCACCCCGGCCTCATGAGCTCCACAGAAGAGTCACTGCCCACACTGCACCCCTGCCTGACATGATGTGAGCGACATCTGTGTCGGGGCGGACACACCAACCTGACCGGGGCCCGACAGCCAGCTGTCGCCAGCTTCACCATCCCCACGGCCACTGCAGGTGCTGCAAAGCCTTGTCTTCCCGATGAAGGCGCTGGGGACAGAGACGTGGCCCGGCTTGCCCAAGGCCGCACAGCTCGTGAGTCTCACAGAGACGGACTCCAGGCCAGGCCCCTGCGCTACCCGATGCGTGACAGCTGGTGACTAACACGCCAGGAAGAGCGCCCGTGCTCACAGCTCTGAGGCCCAGCCCTGACCGCTCGTGCCACCCTGCAGTCCAGCAAGGAGTCCTCAGGGACACAGGGTCCCTCCCCCCTCCTCTCTCCCTTTCTGTCCAACTCCCCTGCCTGACAGGGAGAGGACGTGCCCCTGGGTCCAGCCAGTCGGCTCAGACGAGTCACGTCCCCGTAACCACAGCGTGCGTGCCTGTCTCACACACGGCGCCACTGCAGTGGGACGCAAACACGGCCACCCGTGCACCGGGTCAGGCGCCTGACTCGCTCTGCCGCAGTGTCCGCCTCCGTGCAGGGTCTGGAAGCAAAGGCGCAGGCCCCCAAGGGGTTGTGGGAGACGCTGCTGTGGACCAGACGCTACCTCTGGAAGGAAACCGTCTTGGCACCGGCACCGGCACCGGCGCACAGCTCCCAGCCTTCCAGCCACACGTGCCCGGCCACTCTGCTTCCAGGCGGCGTAACTGAGCCACACAAGGTCTGAGACCTGTGCCCTCCTGGGTTTCCACCAAGGAGCTTTGGGACAGAAGACAGAGAGGGACCACAGAGCACAGAGCGGGGACAGCCCCTCCCTTCCTGGGCAGAAGCCCAGGTCATTCCAAGCTGGCACCCTGCTTCGCTGCCGCTCTGCTCCCGAGGCTTCCAGTACTGGCTGAGTCACAGCCGCCAGGGCAGAGCCCATGTGGGGAGACGCGGGCGGCTCCAGACTCCACTGCGACGTGGATGGATGGCTCTCCGTGGGAGTCGGCACTGGGGCCAACCTCAGAAACGTGCGAAGGTGAGAACGCAGGAGAAGCGGGGGAGTGGCCCGGCACACACAGGGGGTCCTGGCGCTCAGATCCCAAGCTCCCAGACCTTGGGGACAGCCGAGGGTCGTGGCATCCCCACAGCTGGCCCCAGGCTACCCCCAGGCCTGCCCTCTCCTGGGGTCCTTCGAGCGCTTGTTCATACTCTGGAGGGCGCATTCCGGTGACCCGAGGCAGCAGTAGAGGCAGGAGTCCGCTGTGCCTTGGGAGGGCAGACAGGGAACGCTGTCCAGAGTGTGTGCCGGCGCGGGCACCACAGCCAGGCCAGGGACCACGGCTGCTTCCGGGGGCTGCACAGTCGCCCTGTGGGCCCCTCCCAGTGGCCCTGCCGCCATGCCAGGAAAAGCGCCAGTGGCACTGGGCACCGTGGCATCTGGTCGGCGGGGGAGACCAACCGGCATTTCTAGAAGGCCGCAGCACCGCCGAGCCCAGGCTCTGAGTGCCCACCTTGGAAAGCCGAGCAGGACTTGGCTCCTGACACGCTGGGGTCCTGGAGCGCTGTTGCCACACTCCCCACCTCCTCAGACAAAGGCCAGAGGAGGCTGAGCACGAACACACCGGGAGAGCCGGGCATGCACCCCAGGCATCCCGCTCAGACGGCAGCAGAGAAGGCCAATGTCTGCTGAACCCAGGCAGCTCAGGGGGAGGCGGCCAGGTTCCGTGGGCAAGGACGCCGGGCAAGAGTGGTGTCTGTGGCACTGGGGTCCCAGGACACATAACTGCAAGAGGTGGTCTGCCCAGCCGTCTCTGGGCCCAGCTGGAGTGACGAGGGTCACGGTGCCGGCGGGAAGCACTTCCCCGGATTCCTACATTAGGGGAACGAGGATGTT
>JADBBT010003777.1:0-11055 GCA_015711505.1 Sylvilagus bachmani | reverse complement strand
GGGCTAGGGCTAGGGTTAGTGTTAGTTTTAGGGTTAGGGTTAGGTTTAGGTCTAGGGCTAGGGCTAGACTAGGGCTAGGGTTAAGGTTAGTTTTAGGGCTAGGGTTAGGATCAGGGGTAGTGTTAGGGCTAGGGCTAGGGCTAGTGTTAGGATCAGGGCTAGGTCTAGGGTTAGTGCTAGGATTAGGGTTAGGGTTAGGATTAGGGTTTGAGCTAGGGCTTAGCCTAGGGCTATGGTTAGTGTTAGGGTTAGGGTTAGGGCCATGTCTAGGGCTAGGTCTAGGGTTAGGGTTAGGGTTAGGGTTAGGTTTAGGGCTAGTGCTAGGGCTAGGGCTAGGGTTAGGATTAGGGTTAGGGTTAGGGCTAGATCTAGGGCTAGGGTTAGGCCTTGTGTTAGGGTTAGGGTTAGGGCTAGGGTAAAGGTTAGGGTTAGGGTAAGGGCTATGGCTAGGGATAGGGCTATCGTTAGCGTTAGGGCTAGGGCTAGGGTTAGTGCTAGGTTTAGGGTTAGGATTAGGGTTAGGGTTAGGGCTAGGGCTAGTGCTAGGGCTATGTTAGGGTTAGGGCTAGGGCTAGGGTCAGTGATTGGGTTAGGGTTAGGGCTAGTGTTAGCGTTAGGGTTAGGTCTAGGTAAGGGTTAGGGTTAGGGCTAGTGCTAGGGCTAGGGTTAGGGTTAGGGTTAGGGCTATGGCTAGGGCTAGGGCTAGGGTTAGGGTTAAGGCTAGGACAAGGTTTAGTGCTAAGATTAGGGTTAGGGATAGGGTTAGGGTAAGGGCTATGTTTAGGGTTAGGCTTAGGGCTAGTGTTAGGGTTAGGCTTAGGGCTAGGTTTAGGGTTATTGTTAGGTATAGGGCTAGGGCTAGGGCTAGGGTTAGGGTTGGAGTTGGGTTTGGCCTTGGGGTTGGGGTTGGGGTTAGGGTTATGGCTAGCGTTTGGGTTAGTGTTAGGGTTAGGTTTATGGTTAAGGTTAGGGTTAGTGCTAGTGTTAGGTTTAGGCTTAGGGCTAGGTCTAGGGCTAGGGATAGGGTTAGGGTTAGGGTTAGGGCTAGGGTTGGGGTTAGGGTTAGGGTATGAGTTAGGGCTTGGCCTAGGGTTAGGGTTAAGTTTAGTGTTTTGGCTAGGGCTAGGGTTAGGGTTAATATTAGGGTTAGTGTTAGGGCTAGGGCTAGGGCTATGGTTAGGGTTAGGGTTAGGGCTAGGGCTAGGGCTAGGGCTACTGCTAGGGCTAGGGTTAGGGTTAGGGTTAGGGCTAGGGCTTCGGCTAGGTTTAGGGTTGGGGTTGGTGTTGGGTTTGGGGTTGGGGTTGGGGTTGGGGTTAGAGTTAGGGTTAGTGTTAGAGCTAGGTTATGGACAGGCTTAGGGCTAGCGTTAGTGTTAGGGTTAGCGCTAGGGCTAGGGCTAGATTTAGGGTTAGGATTAGGGTTAGTGTTAGGGCCAGGGCCAGGGCCAGGGTTAGGGCTTGATTTAGGGTTAGGTTTAGGGCTAGGACTAGGGCTATGGCTAGGGCTAGTGTTAGGTTTATGGTTAGGTCTAGGGCTAGGGCCAGGGTTAGGACTAGGGTAATTGTTTGGGTTAGGGTTAGATCTAGGGCTAGGTATAGTGTTTGGGTTAGGGTAGGGTTAGGTTCAGGGCTGGGGCTAGGGCTAAGGGTATGGTTAGGGTTAGGGTTAGGGTTAGGGTTAGGGTTAGGGTTAGGGTTAGGGTTAGGGCTAGGGTTAAGATTAGGGCTAGGGCCAGGGCTAGGTTTAGGTCTAGGGCCAGGGCTAGGGTTAGGTTTGGGGTTGGTGTTGGGTTTGTGGTTGGTGTTGGGTTGGGGTTAGAGTTAGGGTTAGAGTTAGGGTTAGGTCTAGGGCTAGGGCTAGGGTTAGGTTTAGGGTTAGGGCTAGGGCTAGGGTTAGGGTTAGGGTTAGGGTTAGGGTTAGGGCTAGGTCTAGGTGTGTGTGAGGGTTAGGGTTAGGGCTAGTGTTAGGGTTAGGGCTATGGCCAGGGCTAGGTTTTGGTCTAGGGATAGCGCTAGGTTTAGGGTTAGGATTAGGGCTAGGGCTAGGGTTAGTGTCAGGGCTAGGGCTAGGGTTACGGATAGGGTTAGGGTTATGGATAGGGTTAGGCCTATGGTTAGGGTTAGGGTTAGGGCTAGGGCTAGTGTTAGGGTTAGTGTTAAGATTAGGGCTAGGGCTAGAGCTAGGGCTAGGCTTAGTGCTAGATTAGACAAGGCCTAGGGCTAGGGTTAAGGTTAGTGTTTTGGCTAGGGCTAGGGTTATGGTTAGTGTTAGTGTTAGGGCTAGGACTAGGGTTACGGATAGGGTTAGGCCTAGGGTTGGGGTTAGCATTAGGTCTAGGTCTAGGGTTAGGATTAGTGTTAGGGTTAGGGCTATGGCTAGGGCTAGGTCTAGTGTTAGGGTTAGGGCTGGTTCTAGGGTTACTGCTAGGGTTAGGGTTAGGGCTAGGGTTAGGGTTAGGATTAGGGCTAGGGCTAGGGTTAGGGTCAGGGCTTGGGTTAGGGTTACAGATAGGGGTAGGCCTAGGGTTGGGTTTAGGTTTAGGGGTAGGCCTAGGGTTAGGGTTAGTGTTAGGGTTAGGGTTAGGGCTAGGGCTAGGCCTAGGGTTAGTGCTAGGGTTAGGGCTAAGCCTGGGGCTAGGGTTAAGGTTAGTGATTTGGCTAGGGCTAGTGTTACGGTTAGTGTTAGGTGTAGGCCTAGGACTAGGCCTAGGGATATGTCTAGGGTTTGGGTTAGGTTTAGGGCTAGGGCTATGGCTAGTGCTAGGGCTAGGGTTATGGTTAGGGTTATCTCTAGGGCTTGGGCTAGGGTTAGGGTTGGGGTTGGTGTTGGTTTTGGGGTTGGGGTTGTTGGTTGGGGTTGGGGTTAGAATTAGGTTTAGGGTTAGGGTTAGGGTTAGGGCTAGAGTAGGGATAGGCTTAGGGCTAGGGTTAATTTTAAGGTTAGGTTTCGGGCTAGAGTAGGGATGGCTTAGGGCTAGGGTTAGGATTAGGGTTAGAGCTAGGGCTAAGGCTAGGTTTAGGGTTAGGATTAGGGTTAGTATTAGGGCCAGGGCCAGGGCCAGTGCCAGGGCTAGGTTTAGGGTTAGGTTTAGGGCTAGGGCTAGTGTTAGAGGTAGGGTTAGAGTTAGGGCTAGGGCCAGGACTAGGGTTCGGGTAATTGTTCGGGTTAGGGTTAGGGCTAGGGCTAGGTATAGTGCTTGGTTTAGGGTTAGGGTTAGGGCTAGGGTCAGGGCTAGGGCTAGGGCTAGGGCTAGGTTTTGGTCTACGGCTAGTGCTAGGGTTAGGGTTGGGTTTGGTGTTGGGGTTGGGGTTGGGGTAAGAGTTAGGGTTAGGCTTAGGGTTAGGGTTATGTCTAGGGCTAGGTCTAGGTTTAGGGTTAGGTTTAGGTCTAGGGCTAGGGTTAGGGTTAGGGTTAGGGCTAGGTCTAGGTGTGCGTTAGGTTAGGGTTAGGGCTTGGGCTAGGTTTAGGATTACGGTTAGGGCTAGGGCTAGGTTTGGGTTAGGGTCAGCGTTATGGTTAGGGTTAGGGCTAGGGTAGGGTTAGGCTTAGGGCTAGTGTTATGGTTAGGGTTAGCACAGGGACTAGGGCTAGCTGTAGGGTTAGGATTAGGGTTAGGGTTAGGGCCAGGGCCAGGGTCAGGGCGAGGGCCAGTTTTAGGTTTAGGTTTCAGGCTAGGGCTAGGGTAATGGCTAGGACTAGTGTTAGTGTTAGGGTTAGAGTTAGGGCTAGGGCCAGGGCTAGGGGAAGGGTAATTGTTCAGGTTAGTGTTAGGGCTAGGGCTAGTTCTGGGGCTTGGGTTAGGGTTAGGGTTAGGGCTAGGGCTAGTGTTAGGGTTAGGACTAGGGATAGCGTTAGTGCTAGGGTTAGGGTTAGGGCTAGGGTGAAGGTTAGGCCTAGGGCTAGGGCTAGGGCTAGGGCCAGTGTTAGGGTTAGGGCTATGGCTAGGGTTAGTGCTAGGGTTAGGTTTATGGCTAGGCTTAGGGTTAGGGCTAGGGTTAGGGTTAGGATTAGTGCTAGGCCTAGGGCTAGGCTTAGGGTTAGGGTTTTGGCTAGAGGTAGGGTAGGGCTATGGCTAAGGCTAGGGATATGGCAAGGGTTTTGTTAGGGTTAGGGTTAGGGTATGGCCAAGGCTTGTGCTAGGTCTAGGTTTATGGTTAGGGTTAGGGTTAAGGCTAGGGCCAGGGCTAGGGCTATGATTATGATTTGTGTTAGGTTTAGGGCTAGAGCTAGGGCTCATGTTAGGCCTAGTGTTAGGGTTAGTGTTAGGGAAAGGTCTAGGGTTTGGGCTAGGTTTACGTTTAGGTTTAGGGTTAGGGCTAGGGCCAGGGATATGGCTAGCGTTAGGGTTTGCGATAGGGTTAGGGTTAGTGCTAGGTTTAGGGTAGGGCTAGGGTTAGGGTTAGGGCTAAGTCTAGGGCTAGGGCTACCGTTAGGGTTAGGGCTAGGGCTAGGTTTAGTGCTAGGCTTTGGGTTAGGGCTAGGTTTAGGGTTAGGGCTAATGTTAGGGCTAGGGCTAGGGTTAGAGTTAGTGTTAGGGTTATGGCTAAGGCTAGAGCTAGGGCTAGGGTTAGTGGTAGGTTTAGGGTTAGGTCTAGGGTTAGGGTTAGGTCTAGGGTTAGGGTCAGGGCTAGGGCTAGGGTTACGGATAGGGTTAGGGCTAGGGTTTGGGTTAGGGTTAGGGCTAGGGCTAGTTTTAGGGTTAGTGTTAGGGTTAGGGTTAGGCCTAGGGCTAGGGTTAGGCCTAGTGTTAAGGTTAGGGTTAGGGCTGGATTTAGGGTTAGGGTTAGGGCTAGGGCCAGGGCTAGGTTTAGGTCTAGGGCTAGCGCTAGGGTTAGGTTTGGGGTTGGTGTTGGGTTTGTGGTTGGGGTTGGGTTTTTCTGTTAGAGTTAGGGTTAGTGTTAGGGTTAGGTCTAGGGTTAGGGCTAGGGCTAGGTTTAGGGTTAGGGTTAGGGCTAGGTCTAAGTGTGGGTGAGGATTAGGGTTAGGGCTAGGGTTAGGGTTAGGGCTATGGCCAGGGCTAGGTTTTGGTCTAGGGATAGCGCTAGGGTTAGGGTTAGGATTAGGGCTAGGGCTAGGGTTATTGTCAGGGCTAGGACTAGGGTTACGGATAGGGTTAGGCCTAGTGTTGGGTTTAGCGTTAGGTCTAGGTCTAGGGTTAGGATTAGTGTTAGGGTTAGGGCTAGGGCTAGGGCTAGGTTTAGGGGTAGTGTTAGGGTTAGGGCTAGGGCTAGGGCTAGGGCTAGTGTTAGGTTTAGGGCTGGTTCTAGGGTTACTACTAGGGTTAGGGTTAGGGCTAGGGTTAGGGTTAGGGCTAGTGTTAGGGTTAGGTCTATGGCTAGGGTTAGTGCTAGGGTTAGGTTTAGGCCTAGGCTTAGGGTTAGGGTTAGGATTAGGGCCAGGGCTAGGGTTAGGGTCATGGCTAGGTTTAGGGTTATGGATAGGGTTACGGCTAGGGTTAGGGTTAGGGTTAGGACTAGGGCTAGTGTTAGGGTTAGTGTTAGGGTTAGGGCTAGGGCTAGAGCTAGGGCTAGGGTTAGTGCTGGATTAGACAAGGCCTAGGGCTAGGGTTAAGGTTAGGGTTTTGGGTAGGGCTAGGGTTAGGGTTAGTGTTAGGGTTAGGGCTAGGGCTAGGGCTAGGGCTAGGGTTAGGGTTAGGGTTAGGGCCAGGGCTAGGTTTAGGTCTAGGGATAGGGCTAGTGCTTGGGCTAAGGTTAGGGTTAGGATTAGGGCTAGGGCTAGGGTTAGTGTCAGGGCTTGGGTTAGGGTTACAGATAGGGGTAGGCCTAGGGTTGGGTTTATGGTTAGGGGTAGGCCTAGGGTTAGGGTTAGTGTTAGGGTTAGGGCTTAGGCTAGAGCTAGGCCTAGGGTTAGTGCTAGGGTTAGGGCTAGGCCTAGGGCTAGGGTTAAGGTTAGGGTTTTGGCTAAGGCTAGTGTTGCGGTTAGTGTTAGATGAAGGGCTAGGTTTTGGCCTAGGGATATGTCTAGGGTTTGGGTTAGGTTTAGGGCTAGGGCTAGGGCTAGGGCTAGTGCTAGGGGTATGGCTAGGGTTAGGGTTAGCTCTAGGGCTTGGGCTAGGGTTAGGGTTGGGGTTGGTGTTGGTTTTGGGGTTGGGGTTGTTGGTTGGGGTTGGGGTTAGAGTTATGGTTAGGGTTAGGTTTTGGGTTAGGGCTAGAGTAGGGATAGGCTTAGGGCTAGGGATAGTGTTAGGGTTAGAGCTAGGGCTATGGCTAGGTTTAGGGTTAGGATTAGGGTTAGTATTAGGGCCAGGGCCAGGGCCAGTGCCAGGGCTAGGTTTAGGGCTAGGGCTAGTGTTAGAGGTAGGGTTAGAGTTAGGGCTAGGTCCAGGACTAGGGTTCGGGTAATTGTTCGGATTAGGGTTAGGGCTAGGGCTAGGTATAGTGCTTGGTTTAGGGTTAGGGCTAGGGTCAGGGCTAGGGCTAGGGCTAGGTTTGGGTTAGGGTTAGCGTTATGGTTAGGGTTAGGGCTAGGGTAGGGTTAGGCTTAGGACTAGTGTTATGGTTAGGGTTAGCGCAGGGACTAGGGCTAGGTGTAGGGTTAGGATTAAGGTTAGGGTTAGGGCCAGGGCCAGGGCCATGGTCAGGGCGAGGGCCAGTTTTAGGTTTAGGTTTCGGGCTAGGGCTAGGGCAATGGCTAGGACTAGTGTTAGTGTTTGGGTTAGAATTAGAGCTAGGGCCAGGGCTAGGGGAAGGGTAATTGTTCGGGTTAGGGTTAGGGCTAGGGCTAGTTCTAGGGCTTGGGTTAGGGTTAGGGTTAGGGCTAGGGCTAGTGCTAGGGCTAGGGCTAGGGTTAGGGTTAGGGTTAGGAACAGGTCTGGGTTAGGGTTAGGGTCAGGGCTAGGGTTAGGGTTACCGATAGGGTTAGGCCTATGGTTGGGTTTAGTGTTAGGGCTAGGGCTAGGGTTAGGGTTAGTGTTAGGTTTAGGGCTTGGGCTAGAGCTAGGGCTAGGGTTTGTGCTAGGGTTAGGTTTAGGGCTAGGGTTAGGTTTAGGGCTAGGGCTAAGGCTAGTGTGAGGGTTAGGGCTAGGGCTAGGGCTAGCGTTAGTGCTAGGGTTAGGGTTAGGGCTAGGGTGAAGGTTAGGCCTAGGGCTAGGGCTAGGGCTAGGGCCAGTGTTAGGGTTAGGGCTATGGCTAGGGTTAGTGCTAGGGTTAGGTTTAGGGCTAGGCTTAGGGTTAGGGCTAGGGTTAGGGTTAGGATTAGTGCTAGGCCTAGGGCTAGGCTTAGGGTTAGGGTTTTGGCTAGCGGTAGGGTTAGGGCTATGGCTAAGGCTAGGGATATGGCTAGGGTTTTGTTAGGGTTAGGGTTAGGGTATGGCCAAGGCTTGTGCTAGGTCTAGGTTTATGGTTAGGGTTAGTGTTAGGGCTATAGCCAGGGCTAGGGCTATGATTATGATTTGGGTTAGGTTTAGGGCTAGAGCTAGGGCTCATGTTAGGCCTAGTGTTAGGGTTAGGGTTAGGGAAAGGTCTAGTGTTAGGGCTAGGTTTACATTTAGGGTTAGTGTTAGGGCTAGGTCCAGGGATAGGGCTAGCGTTAGGGTTAGCGATAGGGTTAGGGTTAGTGCTAGGTTTAGGGTAGGGCTAGGGTTAGGGTTAGGGCTAAGTCTAGGGCTAGGGCTACCGTTAGGGTTAGGGCTAGGGCTAGGTTTAGTGCTAGGCTTTGGGTTAGGGCTAGGTTTAGGGTTAGGGCTAATGCTAGGGCTATAGCTGGAGTTCGAGTTAGTGTTAGGGTTATGGCTAAGGCTAGAGCTAGGGCTAGGGTTAGTGGTAGGTTTAGGGTTAGGTCTAGGGTTAGGGTTAGGGCTAGGGCTCAGGCTACTGTTAGCGTTAGGGCTAGGGCTAGGTTTAGTGCTAGGGTTAGGGTTAGGGCTAGGGTTAAGGTTAGGCCTAGGGCTAGGTCTAGGGCTAGTGTTAGGGTTAGGGCTATGGCTAGGGTTAGTGCTATGGTTAGGGTTAGGACAAGGCTTAGGGTTAGGGCTAGGGTTAGGGTTAGGTCTAGGGTTAGGGCTAGGGTTAGGGTTAGAATTAGGTCTAGGGCTAGGGTTAGGGTCAGGGCTAGGGCTAGGGTTATGGATAGGGTTAGGGCTAGGGTTTGGGTTAGGGTTAGGGCTAGGGCTAGTTTTAGGGTTAGGGTTAGGCCTAGGGCTAGGGTTAGGCCTAGTGTTAGGGTTAGGGTTAGGGCTGGATTTAGGGTTAGGGTTAGGTATAGGGTTAGTTCTAGGGCTAGGTTTAGGGTTAGGGTTAGTGCTAGGGTTAGGGTTAGGGTTAGGGTTAGGGTTAGGGCCAAGGCTAGTGCTAGGTCTAGGGTTATGGTTATGGTTAGGGTTTGGGTTAGGTTTAGGGCCAAGGCTAGGGCTAGGTCTAGATTTATGGTTAGGGTTAGGGTTAGGGCTATGGCCAGGGCTAGGGCTGTGGTTATGATTTGTGTTAGGGTTAGTGCTAGAGCTAGGGCCAATGTTAGGCGTAGTGTTAGGGTTAGGGTTAGGTAAAGGTCTAGGGTGAGGGCTAGTTTCAAGTTTAGGGTTTGGGTTAGGGCTAAGGCTAGGGATAGGGCTAGCATTAGGGTTAGGGTTAGTGCTAGGTTTAGGGGTAGGGTTAGGGTTAGGGTTAGGGCTAGGGCTATGGCTAGGTTCGGCCTAGCGTTAGAGTTAGGGCTAGTGTAGGGTTAGTGCTAGGGTTAGGGTTAGTGCTATTGTTAGGTTTAGGGTTAGTGTTAGGGTTAGGGTTAGGGTTAGGATTAGGGCTAGGGCTAGGGCTATGGCTAGGGTTACGGCTAGGGTTAGGGCTAGGGCTAGGGCTAGGGCTAGGGTTAGTGGTAGGGCTAGGGTTTGGGTTAGGGCTAGGGTTAGGTTTAAGTTTAGGGCTAGGTCTAGGGCAAGGCCTACCGTTAGGTTTAGGGTTAGGTCTAGGGTTAGTGCTAGGATTAGGGTTAGGGATAGGGTTAGGGTAAGGGCTAGGGTTAGGGTTAGGCTTAGGGCTAGGGTTAGGGTTATTGTTAGGTTTAGGGCTAGGGCTAGGGTTAGGGTTGTGGTTGGGGTTGGGGTTAGGGTTAGGGTTAGGGCTAGCGTTTGGTTTAGGATTAGGGTTTGGGTAAGGCTAGGCCTAGGTCTAGGGTTAAGGTTAGGGTTTTGGCTAGGGCTAGGGTTAGGGTTAGTGTTAGAGTTAGGGCTAGGGCTAGGGCTAGGGATATGGGTAGCGTTTGGGTAGGGTTAGGGCTAAGGCTAAGGCTAGGGCTAGGGCTAGGGCTAGGTTTAGGGTTAGCGTTAGGTCTATGGCTAATGCTTGTGTTAGGGTTAGGTTTAGAGTTAGGGCTAGGGCCAGGGCTAGGGCTAGGGTAATTTTTGGGTTAGGGTTAGGGTTACAGCTAGGTATAGTGCTTGGGTTAGGGTTAGGGTCAGGGCTAGGACTAGGGCTAGGGCTAGGGTTAGGTTTAGGATTATGAATAGGGCTAGGGTTAGTGTCAGGGCTCGGGCTAGGTTTACGGATAGGATTAGGCCTAGGGTAGGGGTTAGGGTTAGGGCTGGTGCTAGGGCTAGGTTTAGGCCTAGTGTTAGGGTTAGGGTTAGGGTTAGGCCTAGGGCTAGGTTTAGGCCTAGTGTTAGGGTTAGGGTTAGGCTTAGGGCTAAGGCTAGGGGTAGGGCTAGGTTTAGGGTTAGGGTTTGGGCTGGGGCTTGATAGGGCTTGGGTTACAGTTAGGGTTAGGGCTAGGATTAGGGTTAGGGTCATGGTTGAGGTTGGGTTTGGGGTTAGGGTTAGGGCTAGGGTTATGGTTAGGGTTAGGGTTCGGGCTAGGGTTAGGGATAGTGTTAGTGTTCAGGCTAGGACTAGGCCTAGGGCTAGGGATAGGATTAGGGTTTCGTCTAGGGCTAGGGTTATGGTTAGGGTTAGGATTAGGACTAGGGCTAGGGCTAGGGATAGGGCTATGGTTAGGGTTAGGGTTATGGCTAGGGCTAGGGCTAGGGCTAGGTTTAGGATTAGGGTTAGGGTTAGGGCTAGGGCTAGCGTTAGGTTTAGGGTGTGCGTTAAGGTTAGGGCTAGGGTTAGGTTTGATTTGGGGTTGGGGTTGAGGTTGGGGTTGGGCTTGGGGTTGGTGTTAGGGTTAGGGTTAGTGCCAGGGCCAGGGCTAGCTTTACGGTCAGGTTTTGGGCTAGGGCTAGGGCTATGGCTAGGGCTATTGTTAGGTTAATTATAGAGTTAGGGTAGGGCCAGGGCTAGGGCTAGGGTAATTTTTCTGATTAGGTTTAGGGCTAGGGCTAGGTCAAGGGTTTGGGTTAGGGTTAGGGTTAGGGTTAGGGTTAGGGTTAGGTCTAGGGCTAGAGCTAGGGATAGGATTAGGATTAGGGTTAGGGTTAGGGTTAGGGCTAGTGTTAGGGTTAGTGCTAGGGCCAGGGCTAGGGTTAGGTCTAGGGATAGGGCCAGGGTCAGTGTTAGGATTAGGGCTAGGGCTTGGGTTATGGTCATGGCTAGGGCTAGGATTACGGATAGGGTTAGGGTTAGGTTTGGGGTTAGGGTTAGGGCTAGTGCTAGGGCTAGTGCTAGTGTTAGGTTTAGGACTAGGGCTAGGCCTAGGGATAGGTATAGGGCTAGCGTTAGAGTTAGGACTAGGGCTAGGGTTAGTGCTAGGGTTAGGGTTACGGCTAGGGTTAGGGTAAGGGCTAGGGCTAGGGCTAGGTCTAGGGCTAGTGTTAGGGTTAGGGTTAAGTCTAGGGCTAGGGCTAGCATTAGGGTTAGTGCTAGGGTGAACGTTAGGGCTAGGGCTAGGGCTAGGGCTACTGTTAGCATTAGGGCTAGGGCTAGGGTTAGTGCTAGGGTTACAGTTAGTGCTAGGGTGAAGGTTAGGCCTAGGGCTAGGGCTAGGGCTAGTGTTAGGGTTAGGGCTATGGCTTGGTTAGTGCTAGGGTTAGGGTTAGGGCTAGGCTTAGGGTTAGGGCTAGGGTTAGGGTTAGTTCTAGGGTTAGGGCTAGGGGTAGGGGTAGGATTAGGTCTAGGGCCAGCGTTAGGGTCAGGGCTAGGGCTAGGGTTACGGAGAGGGTTAGGAAT
>JADBBT010003776.1:0-11055 GCA_015711505.1 Sylvilagus bachmani | reverse complement strand
GAGGTTCTCTCCTCCCTTCGGAGAAAGGTACCTCCTTCTTTGGTGGCCCTGTTCCTTCCTTTGGGATCTCACTTGCAGAGATCTTGCATTTAGGTCGTCTTCTTCTTCTTTTTTTCCAGAGTGCCTTGGCTTTCCATGCCAAAAATACTCTCATGGGTTCTTGAGCCAAATCCTAATGCCTTAAGGGCTGCCCCTATCTTTAGGTGGCTGTGGAAGAACTACCAATATGGGCTAGCCTTCCATTTTGCCATCATGAGATCAATAAGAACCCCCAGCTACTCCCCAACCTACCCTCAGATTCCAACTCTACAATTCTGTTACCAGTGGTCAGTTCACCCTGAGGAGCACTCTGCAGTGGCTGAGTGGAAAGTACCATCCCATCCCTAACTACACCTGCCAGAACCAAGGCAAGACAGTTGCTATTATTGCTGGAACCATGTCAGCATTTTTGGCTGAAATTCACTATGTTGGAGCTGTACAAAACCCCACAGGAAAATGAGTTGTGAAATCTGCTGAGAAATGTTTTGCATCTCCCACCAGATCTGCCACATCTGAAGCAAGGGTCATTGGAAGCCAAGTGACATATACCACTGTTAGTTGAAAGAGATTCTGGAGATCTCTTTTGGCTGTGAGAAAGGGAAGGAGCAGTGGAATCTGAGAGCCTCCACCCAGATACCTGGCTGGGATCAATGTATCCATCCCCACCTGCTGGCAGTGTTGATTGTTGACTATTCACAGAAATACCCACAGCACAAAATTATCCTACGATGTCTCCATGTTAGATATGGGTATATAGAGACATCACCCTGTTATTTCATTTGGAGCACACTGAGGACCATGACAATCCCAATGATCATCAAAGAGTGTTTGGTTGTGAGTTGCATTTATATGAGATTTCACTGTATCCCTATCCCAATCCTGACTTCATCACATTCAGCAGATTCTTTCACAAGGCTCCCAGTTCACTTTCTGTAGCAACTCAGTGATTTAATCTTAGAGTGGTTTTGATGTACTGAGAAACAAAGAGAGGCAGACAGTGTACACACATTCACTATTTTAGTCACCAAATGCTCACTATGGTGCTGGTGCTGACTGTGGTGAAACTGAGGGACTAGCACTCAAAATATCATAAGAAGGTGTCAGGAACCAATTACATAATTCAATACAGCTGTCTCCAAGGGTCTACATTCATGTATCCAGGGTTCTTAAAGGATATCCACTTCAAACAGCTAACAATCTGCATAACTGACATCAAGCTAGACTGGAATAGCTTAGGAAGAATCTGGTCTGAAAAGCAACATTACCAAAACTCATAGATTGTAGCTGAATGTATTCTGAAAGGCAATTTAGTTTATGCTGTCAAAACAAGTGAAATTCAAATTATGAAGTGATCAAGAGAGTAAAGGGTTGTTTGTCTCATAGGCAACATTTAATATCAGTTGCATTGGAGGCTGTACCCATGTGACATGGGGTGAGAGGTGGGAAAGACCAATGACCTGGTCCAAAATCCATGCATTCTTCTTGCTTGGATGAACATGAAGATACACAGCTGTCTTACACATTTTGTTTCATGTTATGAATAAGGATATGAATGCTATGAATGAGGAAGGTGTGGATTGTGGTGGAATGAGAAGGCCATGCCAATGTGGCCACTGGCAAGTGAGTGTCAGTTATTCAGGGATGGCTTTGAATCCCATCTGGCAACAGAGCCTGCCTGGCAACAGGCTGTGATTGGATGACTTTGGAAACTGCCTGGCAACAGGCTGTGATTGGTTGGGGCATAGACCGCCCCTTGACTGGATTGGCTGGTCTTGTCTATAAAAGATGTTGCACCAACTGAAATAAATGAGTTTGCAGGCTGCTTGCATCAAGCCCACTTTCACCTGACTCCCGGGGTCTGTGTGTTGACTTCATGCCTCTTGCCCCCACCACGCTGCTCCTCTCAGAAATGAATCCACTGCAACATTGTTGAGAAATCAACTGCAATATCTGTCACGCCAACGTGACTGAGAAACAGACAGCATGCTGGACTTGGCAAGGTACCCCCTAGCTTTAGCAAGAAGGCCCCTTGGTGTTTTGTGTGGTGTTCAGTTCTGTGAGGGTGAGCACAGAACCCTCTCCTAAGTCCCTTTCCTTGTCCTTGTCCTCAGTCTAAGTGACCCCAGGTTAGCACACACCACCCAGAAGCGTACGTCGCTTCTCCGCTCCTCCTTTTACTTTTGGTTTGCCCGGAAAATTCACATAAGGGACTGATCATCCCAGAATTCAGAACCAAGTCATCTTCCCTCACTCAAGAGAGGTGAGGCTCCGGAGATACCGTGTGGGCATAAGGCCTTGACCTAATGAATCAAGGAAGTCCCCCACTAAGCACAGGACATACTTACGATCAGATACACCACTGTTTGTCTAATGTAGGGAAACCTCCTGCAAAATGCCATCAACAGCTGAGGTGCTAGGAATTTGCTTTGTTATGGCAGCAGTGCTGTGTGTGTCTTTCCTTTGGCTAGAGTTGGCATGCCACGCTGCTCTTAAGCACTCAGACATGGGAAAAATACTCCCCTCTGAAGCGCACACAGATTACCAGTGAATCTGTGAGTGATAAGAGCCTGTAACTCCAGGCATCCGTCTCACAGACAACAGTTAATGACTTAGGGAGAGAGAGCTCGGACAGTGAAAATGACAACACACCGGGTTCTAGTCCAGGTCAGGGCACCGGATTCTGTCCCGGTTGCCCCTCTTCCAGGCCAGCCCTCTGCTGTGGCCCAGGAGTGCAGTGGAGGATGGCCCAAGTGCTTGGGCCCTGCACCCCATGGGAGACCAGGAAAAAGCACCTAGCACCTGGCTCCTGCCATCGGATGAGTGCGGTGCGCCAGCCGCAGCGCGCCGTCCGCAGCAGCCATTGGAGGGTGAACCAACCGCAAAGGAAGACCTTTCTCTCCGTCTCCCTCTCACTGTCCACTCTGCCTGTCAAAAAAAAAAGACAATGTAGCATACAAGGTAGCAAACAATGTAGCAAACAAGGTAGCAATGCCTAGTCAGCCACGCCCCACATACCCGTGGGATGAATTTAGAGGACCTCTAGACAATAACTCATGCAAGTTCATCTCATCCGAACCCAGTGAGGATCCTCACATTTGTGGCAGTACTTGGACACCCTAAGCTCTTAGAGCAGCTGCAGGACCCCTCCCACCCACACATTTGCTGTTAATCTAGGAGCAGATACAGATTTCAGGCCCTGGATTCCAACACCCATAAATGACCTTACTACACTAAAAAAGGCTTCTCAAGAGTCAGGTCCTGACTGTCCCTAATTTGAACAAGTGCTCAAAGAATGGGCAGCAAACCTTCAAACTCATTTTGACTAGGTTGCACTGCTCAAAGCATGCTTGTAGAGACCACAGTTTTTACAGTGAAAAGCCTCCTATCAGGAAGAGCCTGAAACTGTGGCAAGGAATAATGCTGCTATGGAATAGCAGTAATCTTTGATATGCTTACAAGATGTGGCACCTACATATATCCTCAAGTCAGGCCCGCATTGGAGTAGTTGCCTATTTTGATCAGGTCAGAGATTTGGCAATTAAAGCCTTAAAAATATAAATCTTCCTAATTATAGTCAGCTCTTTAGAAATCTAGTTCAAGGCCCAGGCAATTGGTTCCCCAATTTCCTTGCCAGAGTCTTGGAGGCAGTAGAGAAAAGAATACTGCCTTGCCCCAATCAAGATAATTTGGTCAAACAATTGGTTTGGGAAGGTGCTACCAAAGAGGCAAAAGCAGCAATTGCCCCAGTCCATAATAAAGACATTTCTAAATGTATAGTAGCCACAAAGTAGGTAAACCCTGCTGATACACCCATACAGACCCTAACTGCAGCCATTAACAAATAGAACACAAAGAAGTCTAATGACCCTTCAGTTTGTTGGGGATGCCAGGAAATAAGACACCTATGGTGAAACTGCCCAAATGTTGAAAGATGGGGCAAGCCCAAAATGCTGTGTCTCAGATTTAAAAAAGGCTTTCATTGGGCAAAAGATTGCAAGACCAAGCCTTTAAACTCCCAGTGGGGTGGCCCTCAGCCCAGCAAGTAAGAGGGAGTCCCACCACCATTAACTGGTCGATGCCCATCTTCAATCTGAAGCCAAAATTGACCCTATATTTAGATGACATTGCCTTTGTGGGTTTAATTGATATGGGAGCAGATGTCACTGTCTTAAAAGCTAGGATGCAAGAAAAATGCTACATTGGAAGATAGCACCTGGACCTGACCTCCAAGGTGTTGGAGGATTAAAATTGGCTGATCAGGTCATCATGCCTGTAACTTGGCAAGATGACAATGGAGATACAGGAACCATCTTTCCACTAATTGCTGAGGTTTCCCTGACCTTGTAGGGGAGAGATGTGCTCTTACAAATGCAAGCAGTACTTACTATGTATCACAAATCTCCACTAGCCAGCAGCTTTAATGGAGAACCTACAAGTAAGATTCACCCCCAATTCTAGGGGCCACTGCTCACCTCATACAAAAGCCAAGCCCAATCCCCATTGAATGGGAAAAAAACAGGAAACATCTGGGTAGCGCAATGTCTAATAATACAATGCAAACTTAGCATCCTTAAAGAATTGTTACAGGAACAATTGGAAAAGGGACACATAGAACCCCCCACTAGCCCTCATAACACACTCATTTTTGTGATACCAAAGAAACAGAGAAAATATAGGCTTCCACAGGATTTGAGAGCTATTAACAAAAATAAAAAAGATGGGAACATTCCAGGCTAGCATTCCCCACGCAGGGGCCATTCCTAACTGATACCACATAGTTACCATTGATATCAAAGTTTACTTCTTTTCCATTCCCATTGAGGAACAGGATAAGGCCTAATTTGCCTTTACAGAATGGGAGCCCAATTTCTAGCTCCTTTCTAATAGATTCCAGTGGAGTATTCTCACAAGGCATGAAAAATAGCCCTGCCATTTGCCAAAGTTATGTTTCTCATGTGACCAGCACACTCAAAGATCAGTGCTTGGTCATACATTATGTGGATGACATCTTACTTGCTCACAAGAATGCTGCAGCTCTGAATGCCTGTCTAAGTGAGACAGTAAGAAATTTACAATTCCTGGGTTTGTCTATTGCCACAGAAAAGGTACAACATTTTCCTCCCTTTCTTTTTTCATTTTTTTTTTTGACTTGCAGAGTGGATAGAGAGAGAGAGAGAGAGAGAGAGAGACAGAGAGAAAGGTCTTCCTTTTTGCTATTGGTTCACCCTCCAGTGGCCGCCATGGCTGGTGTGCTGCGTCCGGCACATCACGCTGATCTGAAGCCAGGAGCCAGGTGCTTCTCCTGGTCTCCCATGCGGGTGCAGGGCCCAAGGACTTGGGCCATCCTCCACTGCACTCCCGGGCCATAGCAGAGAGTTGACCTGGAAGAGGGGCAACTGGGACAGAATCTGGCACCCCGACTGGGGCTAGAACCCGGAGTGCTGGTGCCGCAAGGTGGAGGATTAGCCTATTGAGCCATGCCACTGGCCCTTTCCTCTCTTTCAATTCTTGGGTTATCAAATCTCCTCCCATATATCTCCATTGGGCCCAAACCTAAAAGTCAAGCATAAATACTCACTTAATGAACTTCAGCAACTATGCAGAATAGCACACTCTTTCAAACTTTAATTATAAATTTCCCAGGACAGGTTGACAATCACCTGCCAGTGGACAGGCTACTCCAGACACTACAAACCTTAGAAATAGACTATCCAAAACATGCTTTTCCTGCAAATCAACCTATACGCATGACACCATGTGCATTTCTGGATGCCAATCAATCACTGTTTGGAATAGTGATCAAATCTTTACCATAAAAAGATAAGATCCATGTAGAACCCCACAGGGGATCAGTACAGTTGGGAGAAATAAGAGCAATAGTCAAGGTTCTACTTCTTAGCCAAGGTGGACCAGTAAATACATTTTCGGACAGCAAATACTCAGTACAGGTAGCAAAAACAATCCCTTTTGCAGTCTTTAAACCGACCAATAAGCCAATTGACCAGATGTTCACAACACTTAAAGAGTTAACTGAGAATAGAAAATACCCAGGGTATATCTCACGTGTAATATCACATACTGGGTTACCTGGCTTTATTTTCCAAGGCAACAGAAAGGTTGATTGCCTTATCTCCTGCAACACGGCTTCCATTGGACACTTAGATCAAGCCTGTATTTTACACCAAAAATTTCGTATGTCAGCAAGCAACATAAAATTGCTTTTCCCAGAGCTAACAATGAGCCAATGCAAACACCTAGTGCACTCTTGCAAGAATTGTGCACCCCTTGCCCCATTAGGCCCACTGCAACAAGCAGGAGTGAACCCGCAGGGACTTGCTCCTAATAAGCTATGGCAAGTGGATGTCACCCGCATTAACTCCTTTGGTAAACTTAAGTTTGTCCATGTGGTGTTAGATACTTATTCAAAGGCTGTATTTGCAACAGCCCAATCTGGAGAAAAGCCTAGTAATATGATAAAGGTGGTCAAATCAGGCATGCTAGTCCTTGGTGTCCCCTAGACCATAAAGACTGATAACGGGACAGTGTATACATCACAGAAATTTAATTCCTTCCTGAAATCTTGGAACATACAGTCTGCCACAGGTATCCCATACAACCCACAGGCAATTATTGAAAGAACTCATAGGACGATTAAAGATCTCTTACAAAGACAAAAAAAAAAAAAAAAACCAATCATATGCCCTCAGACCCACAGCTCACTTTGACTGAGGTCCTTTTCACTATTAATTTTCTTACTTTTGATTCCCAAGGGATAAGCCCAGCTTATAAACACTGGGGATCCTTTCCATCCCAGACCCCAGCCCCTATGGTTAGGTGACAGGAGAATGGAAAGGACCACACCCTCTGCTAACCAAATGTCAAGAATATGCTTGTGTCTTTCCAGAGAATGCGGAACAGCCCATTTGGGTACCAGCCAGAAACATCAAGCCTGCAACTGACAGCCAATCAGAACCAGCTGAACAAAACTGAGAATCTGCCTTGTTAGCAGATGCACCTGCCCTATCATCCTACCCTGAGAAACTGCCCCTCCAGCTCCATCTACTTCTCATTTTCACACCACAAGAAAGAAATCCCTGGTCTCAACCATTTTGTCAAGACAGTGGACCCTTCCCACTACCCAGAAGATTTCTTCCTCAGTCAACTATGGCTTCATGCTTTTCACTGCTTACCTCCTGGGTCACTTTGTGGAACAATTGGAGTCTGCCCACCAAATGCTTCCTTTGAGTTTTTCCCAGGTCACATCATTGACGTGCTGACCATATCTGACTCCAGCTATCTCATCTACAATGCTGTGTATGCAGTGGCCCATGCCCTCCAAGATGCTTTCAGAGCAAATAGAAAAGAGATCTCCAGGAGATGCATCTCAACCTAAGATTCTTCCATGGCAGGTAAACATTTCTCAAAACAGGATATGCATTGCACTTCTGATGGCATTCTCAGGTATTTTATTGCAGTACCACATGAACATGTTTTCATGCTGAGATTGGCATGATCAGGCATGATGATTAGTGGGCTCCTTCACATCACACCAGGCATAGATACACCTTTAATTGTTATCTATGTGTGGAGGATTTGTTATCTGCATATTGTCATTAACAAGATATGATCTAGTGAAGCAATATCAAAATTACATAGCCAATGATGTGACACCACACAATTTTATACTCTATATATTAACTAGCACAAATAAGAGAAACACAATGTTTTTGTAGTTCAGGCTTATATGATTTACTGTAATGACCTCCATTTTTAAATGTCAAGATTTCATTCTTTCTCTTGGTTGAGTAATATTCAAATATATATATATCACAAATTCTTCACTCTGTCATCAGTTGATGGACATCTAGATGGTTCCACTTCTTAGGTATTGCACATTGAGCAGGTATAGAATTCTGAATGCAGGTGACTCTTTCATGTGCTGATGTAATTTTCTTTGAATATTCTCAGGTGTGAGACTACTGGGCCATGTGATAGAACTAGTATTATTTTTCTGAAATATTCCTCTACTGTCTTCCATTATGGTTGCACCAACTTACAATCATTCCCATCAAATGTATAGGTGTATTTTTTTCCAGATCTTCATCAGATTTTGTTATTTTTCAAAATTTGGATAATACTCATTCTTAGTGGGGTGCAATAAAATCTCACTGTAGTTTTAATTGGCACTTCCCTATGGTTAATAGTCCTGAGCATCTTTTCATTTTTCTCTTGGCCATTTGTATTTCATCCTTTGAAAAATGCCTGTTCATATCCTTAGTTCACTTCTTAATTAGATTGTTAGTTATGTTGTTGTCAAGAGAGGATATTATGTGTGAGACTTTACATAAGCATTCAATTCTCAATTCACACCTTGGCTTCAAAAAATATGGTGTTCCTTACACATATATGAGGCAGTGTGTAATAGAAGTGCACGTTTGGATTAGATATTGTTGTTTTTCTCTGGACATATTTATGCATCCTGAGGTTGAGTGACTAGGAAGAGCAATGTTAAGGAATAGAGATAGAGATCAATATTTAGACATAAAATTACTAAATGTATATCTATACAGATTCTAAAATTTTATTTCAACTTTTTTATTTATATAATGTGAAAAGCTTCATGTATTACAGACATATTTATAAAGATAGTGATATTTTCATCATATGATAAAGGTCATTATTATGTTATGATGCGGTATGAACACAAGTAAATTATGAATTAACCATTTGTAGAAAAAATTCTGATTTTTCTTTGTCATTGTGGTTGCTAATAAGTTCAGTTTTTCTTCTGAATACCACCTCACAGCTGTGATAAAAAATTTTATCATCATTGTGCTGTTGAAATGCCCCAGACAATTTTGTGGGTAATTTTTATAACTTTTGTGTGTTATATTACAAATGTCTTGGTAGTATCAGGAATTGATGCTCTCCCTGGGTGTAGAAGTCCAGAAGTAGATGGATGCACAATCAATGGATTATAATGTTTATTCACCTTTTCTTTGAAGGATTGTCTTTTTCTTAGCAGTTAATATCAGATGTGTACCTAGCCATTATGATTTTGGATATTTTTCTGGCATGTAAAATCTTCTACTCAGTCAAAGAAAGAGGCATATAAAATAGTCTCAGACATACACATTCTAGAAGAATTACCACATAAAAAGCTAAACTGAAAGGATTTCAGAGGAAGCAATTCAATAAAGAGACAAATGCCCAGAAGCATAGATCCAATGATGAGCAAAATTAAACCCATCAGGTGGCCTCATAATACTTGGTAGGCAGTTGACAAACCTGCAGTGAGCATCAAAGAAACTCCAATTGGATGTCTAAATAAAATCAAGAAGATACAGCCTGGGGAAGAAATAGTGATGACCTTGGGGTGATGAGGCAAATAGAGACATTCTATCACAGTGCCTAAGGATGTGCAAAACGATGACCATCACTTCTCTTTCCCTCTCAGACTCCTCAGTCTTTGTGTAGCCAGAGGTGTGGTCCAGGATTCAGGAAAATGCCACAGGAAGGAAAACATGTCTGCTGCTATACTTGTGTTGTTTGTTCAGAGAGAGACATTTCCAATCATACACGTAGAACACATATAACTTACCTTGAGAACGCTACCATCTTAACTATTTCTTGATAAAAAAAAAAGGAAACCAAGAATATTTATGATGAGATAAGAGTGCCCTGTGGTTCTCCATGCACACATTCACTCATTCTTTCCATACCCTTGTTGTATGTTCACTATTGCCATCTCATTATGTGTAAACTGTTTTCTGGCTATGCTAATCATCTCAATCTCAAATCTGACACTGATTCTATCTGGTATCTGTCTTTTCCCTCCAGCACTGAATGAGACTCTCTCAATCTGAGATCTAAACAAGAAATATAATATTTGTATGTGTTAAGGCTCTTATGGATATCCAGAGGGCTTGAATTCAAAACTTTTTCCTTTTTTTTTTTTTGACAGGCAGAGTGGACAGCGAGAGAGAGAGACAGAGAGAGAAAGGTCTTCCTTTGCTGTTGGTTCACCCTCCAATGGCCGCCGCGGTCGGCGCGCTGCGGCCAGCGCACCGCGCTCATTCGATGGCAGGAGCCAGGAGCCAGGTGCTTTTCCTGGTCTCCCCATGGGGTGCAGGGCCCAAGCACCTGGGCCATCCTCCACTGCACTCCTGGGCCACAGCAGAGGGCTGGCCTGGAAGAGGGGCAACCGGGACAGAATCCGGCGCCCCGACCGGGACTAGAACCCGGTGTGCCAGCGCCGCAAGGTGGAGGATTAGCCTGTTGAGCCACGACGCCGGCCGAATTCAAAACTTTTTCATAGACAACTGACAAACAGGGAGCTAATTCACATGAATTGTGATGGGAATATTGTATTGCTTTCTGTGCTACATCTTTCACATAGTGCATGCTGTTCAGTACTAAGAATGAATGACACCACTTGTCCTTTGTGGATATACAAGAAGAGAAAAAACAAGCTGAAATATAGAGACACAAATATCAAATTAAATGCTTGAGAAATGTAAAAATGTACTAAGACTCCTTGGTAAGTAGTTCCACTGTTCAATGTATAATAAATATATTTATAATAATTTGAATTCTTCCAAAATAATGGCTCAATTCACATCATCTTAGCTCTAGGAATATTTTTTTAAATTTTTATTTAGAATATAAATTTCCAAGGTACAACTTGTGGATTGCAATGGCTTCCCCACCCATACCTCCCCTTCCCCCCGCTACCCTTCCCCCTTGCCCCTCCCCTCTCATTCACATCCAGATTCATTTTCAATTCTTTTTGTATACAGGAGCTCAGTTTAGCATGTGTTAAGAAAAGATTTTAAACCATTTGCCCTCACATATCATCACAGAGTGAAATATACTCTTTGAGTACTAGTTGTAGCATTAAATCACGTTGTACAGCTCATTAAGGACAGAGATCCTACATGATATTATTTTTTTAAATAGATTGGTCTTTATGTAACTTCCAGTTTTTTTTTATCATTTCCAATTATCTTTCTATAT
>JADBBT010003775.1:0-11059 GCA_015711505.1 Sylvilagus bachmani | reverse complement strand
TTTTAAACATGTCTTTGAATCCACTTGCCCAAGAAAAAGACTTTGCTTTTCTCCAAAACCTGCTTCACTGTGCTTTTCTGGGTCCTTTGGACATGAATTCGACAACGGTTTCTCCAGATAGGTCTGGATCAAACCAGAAATAGCCGGTTCTCTTGTGGCTAAATGAATATCAGCTTGTAAAACATCCTGTGTGTTTGTTGCTGTTTTCTGGATATTGTATAGGAACTTTAGAGTGTGGAATGAATTTTAGCATGTAACATTTTCATTTTTTGTTGGCTAACTCTAAGTGGTTCCACATGGAGACACAACAGGTACACCTTTTTGTTTTCTGAGTAGAATGCTACAGAAACCAGGTTCAAAATGATATTAGTGTTTGTAAACACGACATTGAATCCACTTGCCCAAGAAAAAGACTTTGCTTTTCTCCAAAACCAGTTTGACTGTACTTTTCTGGATCCTTTGGACATGAATTCCACACTGGTTTTTCCAGATATGTCTGCTTCAAATCAGAAATATTCGATTCTGGTGTGGCCAAATGTATATCAGCTTTGAAAACAGCCTCTGTGTTTGTTTGTGTTTTCTGGATATTATCTATGCTCTTTAGAGTGTGGTATGAATTCTGGCATGTAACATTTTTTATTTGTGTTGGAAAACGCTAATTCATTTCAGATTTAGAGAACAACAGGTACATATTCAAGGTTTCTGAGTAGAATGCTACCGAAAGCAGGTTCAAAATGATATTTGTGTTTGTAAACATGTCATTGAATCCACTTGCCTAAGAAAAATACTTTGCTTTTCTCCAAAACCTGCTTCACTATGCTTTTCTGGGTCCTTTGCTCATGAATTTCACACCAGTTTATCCAGATAGTTCTGCAGCTAACCAGAAATATCCGGTTCTGTTTTGCCTAAGTCAATCCCAACTCTTGCTACAGCCTCTGTGTTTGTTTCTACTTTCTTGATATTATCTGTGGACTTATTCTTTGGAATGAATTCTGGCATGTATCATTTTTTTTTTCTGTAGGAAAATGCTAATTCATTTCATATGGATAGAAGAACAGGTTCACATTTGAGTTTTCTGATTAGAATCCTATAGAAACCAGGTTCTAAATGATATTTGTGTTTGTAAACTTGACATTGAATCCACTTGCCGAAGAAAAAGACTTTCCTTTTCTCCAAAACCTGCTTCACTGTGCTTTTCTGGGTCCTTTGGAAATGAATTCCACACTTGTTTCTCTAGATAGGTCTGGATCAAACCAGAAATAGCCTGTTCTCTTGTGGCTAAATGAATATCAGCTTCTGAAACAGCCTGTGTGTTTGTTCCTTTTTCTGGATATTATCTATAAACGTTAGAGTGTGGAATGAATTTTAGCATGTAACATTTTGATTTTTTGTTGGCTAACTCTAAGTGGTTCCACATGGAGACACAACAGGTACACCTTCTTGTTTTCTGAGTAGAATGCTACAGAAACCAGGTTAAAAATTATATTACTGTTGGTAACCATGACCTTGAATCCACTTGCCCTAGAAAAAGACTTTGCTTTTCTCAAATAACCTGTTTGTGCTTTTCTGGGTCCTTTGGACATGAATTCCACACCGGTTTGTACAAAAAGTTCTGGATCTAACCAGAAATAGCCGGTTCTTTGGTGGCTAAATGAATATCAGCTTTTGTAACAGCGTGTGTGTTTGTTTTTTTTTCAGGATATGATCTATGAACTTTAGAGTTTTGAATGAATTTTAGCATGTAACATTTTGATTTTTTGTCGGCTAACTTTAATTGGTTCCACATGGAGACACAATAGGTGCACCTTCTTTTTTTCTGAGTAGAATGCTACAGAAACCAGGTTCAAAATGATATTAGTGTTTGTAAACATGTCATTGAATCTACTTGCCCAAGAAAAAGACTTTGCTTTTCTCCAAAACCAGTTTGAGTGTACTTTTCTGAATCCCTTGGACACGAATTCCACACCACTTTGTCCAGATAGGTCTGGATCTAACAAGAAATATCCGGTTCTGTTGTGGCTAAACGAATATCAGCTTAAAACAGCCGGTTTGTCTTTTTTTTTCTGGATATTGTCTATGAACTTTAGAGGTTTGAATGATTTGTAGCATGTAACATTTTGTTTTTCTGTTGGCTATCTCTAATTGGTTCCACATGGAGACACAATAGGTACACCTTCTTGTTTGCTGAGTAGAATGCTACAGAAACCAGGTTCAAAATGATATTAGTGTTTGTAAACGTGACATTGAATTCACTTGCACAAGAAAAAGACTTTGTTTTTCCCCAAAACAAGTTAGACTGTGCTTTTCTGGATCATTTGGATACGAACTCCACACCGGTTTGTCCAGATAGGTCTGGATCTAAAAAGAAATATCCGGTTCTGGTGTGGCTAAATGTATAACAGCTTTGAAAACAGCCTCTGTGTTTATTTGTGTTTTCTGGATATTATCTATGCACTTTAGAGTGTGGTATGAATTCTGGCATGTAACATTTTGTTGTTCTGTAGGTAAACGCTAATTCATTTCATATGCAGAGAACAACAGGTTCACATTTGAGGATTCTGAGTAGAATGCCACCGAAACCAGTTTCAAAATGATATTTGTGTTTGTAAACCTGACTTTGAATCCACTTGCCCAAGAAAAAGACTTTGCTTTCCTCCAAAACCTGCTTCACTGTGCTTTTCTGGGTCCTTTGGTCATGAATTCCACACCGCTTTGTCCAGATAGGTCTGGTTCAAACCAGAAATATCCGGTTCTGGTGTGGCTAAATGTATATCAGCTTTGAAAACAGCCTCTGTGTTTGTTTGTGTTTTCTGGATATTATCCATGCACTTTAGAGTATGGCATGAATTCTGGCATGTAACATTTTGTTTTTCTCTTGGAAAACAATAATTTGCTTCATATGGAGAGAACACCAGGTACATATTCAAGGTTTCTGAGTAGAATATGCAGAAACCAAGTTAAATATGATATTTGTGTTTGTGAACATGGCATTGAATCCACTTGCCCAAGAAAAAGACTTTGCTTTTCTCCCAAACCAGGTTGACTGTACTTTTCTGGGTCTTTTGCACATGAATTCCAAGCCAGTATATCCAAATGTTTGGATGTAACCAGATATATCCAGTTCTGTTCTGCCTAACCCATTCCAATTCTTGCTACAGCCTCTGTGTTTGTTTGTGTTTTGTGCATATGATCTGTGGACTTTATTCTTTGGAATGAATTCTGGCATGTAACATTTTGCTTTTCTGTTGGAAAACGCTAATTCATTTCATATGGAGAGAAAAACAGGTTCACATTTGAGTTTTCTCTGTAGAATGCTACCGAAACCAGGTTCAAAATGATATTTGTGTTTGTCAACTTGACATTGAATCCACTTGCCCAAGAAAAAGACTATGTTTTCCTCCAAAACCTGATTCACTGTGCTTTTCTTGTCCTTTGAACATGAATTCCACACCGGTTTGTCCAGAAAGGTCTGGATCAAACCAGAAATACCCGGTTCTGATGTGGCTAAACGAATATCAGCTTTTAAAACAGCCTGGGTGTTTCTTACAGTTTTCTGGATATTATCTATGAACGTTAGAGTGTGGAATGAATTTTAGCATGTAACATTTGATTTTTTGTTGGCTAACGCTAAGTGTTTCCACATGGCGACACAACAGGTACACCTTATTGTTTTCTGAGTAGAATGCTACAGAAACCAGGTTCAAAATGATATTAGTGTTTATAAACATGACATTGAATCCACTTGCCCAAGAAAAGGACTTTACTTTTCTCCCAAACCAGTTTGACTGCGCTTTTCTGGATCCTTTGGACAGGAATTCCACATCAGTTTGTCCAGATAGGTCTGGATCTATCCAGAAATCTCCGGTTCTGTTGTGGATAAATGTATATCAGGTTTGAAAACAGCCTCTGTGTTTGTTTGTGTTTTCTGGATATTATCTATGCACTTTAGAGTGTGGTATGAATTCTGCATGTAACATTTTGTTGTTCCGTAGGTAAACACTATTTCATTTCAGATGGAGCGAACAACAGTTTCACATTTGAGGATTCTGAGTAGAATGCTACCGAAACCAGGTAAAAAATGATATTTGTGTTTGTAAACATGTTATTGAATCCACTTGCCCATTAAAAAGACTTTGCTTTTCTCCCAAACCAGGTTGACAGTACTTTTATGGGTCCTTTGCACATGAATTCCACACCGGTTTGTCCAGATAGGTCTGGATCTCACCAGAAATATCAGGTTCTGTTGTGCCTAACTCAATCCCAACTCTTGCTACAGCCTCTGTGTTTGTTTCTGTTTTCTGTATATTATCTATGCACTTTAGTGTGTTGAAGAATTCTGGCATGTAACATTTGGTTGTTCTGTAGGTAAACACTAATTCGTTTAATATGGAGAGTACAAGAGGTACATATTCGAGGATTCTGAGTCGAATGCTACAGAAAGCAGGTTAAAAATGATATTTGTGTTTCAAAACATGTCATTCAATCCACTTGCCCAAGAAAAAGACTTTGCTTTTCTCCAAAAGCAGGTTGACGGTACTTTTTTGGGTCCTTTGCACATGAATTCCACCCCAGTTTAACCAGATAGGTCTGGATCTCACCAGAAATATCCGGTTCTGTTGTGCCTAACTCAATCCAAACTCTTGCTATAGCCTCTGTGTTTGTTTCTGCTTTCTGGATAGTATCTGGGGACTTTATTCTTTGGAATGAATTCTGGCATGTAATATTTTGTTTTTCTCTTGGAAAACGCTAATTCATTTCATATGGAGAGTACAACAGGTACATATTCGAGGATTCTGAGTAGAATGCTACAGAAACCAGGTTCTAAATGATATTTGTGTTTGTAAACTTGACATTGAATCCACTTGCCCAAGAAAAAAACTTTGATTTTCTCCAAAACCTGATTCACTGTGGTTTTCTGGGTACTTTGCACATGAATTCCACAACGGTTGTCCAGATAGGTCTGGATATTACCAGAAATAGCCGGTTCTGTTTTGGCTAAATGAATATCAGCTTTTAAAACAGCCTGTGTGTTTGTGACTGTTTTCTGGATATTATCTATGAACTTTAGAGTTTTGAATGAATTTTAGCATGTAACATTTTGATTTTTTGTCGGCTCACTCTAATTGGTTCCACATGGAGACACAACAGGTACACCTTCTTCTTTTCTGAGTAGAATGCTACAGAAACAAGGATAAGATTATATTAGTGTCTGTAAACATGACATTGAATCAACTTGCCCAAGAAAAAGACTTTGCTTTTCTCCAAAACCACTTTGATTGTGCTTTTCTGGATCCTTTGGACATGAATTCTACACCAGTTTGTCCAGATAGGTCTGGATCTAACCAGAAATATGCAGTTCTGTTGTGGCTAAATGTATCTGGTTTGAAAACAGCCTCTGTGTTTGTTTGTGTTATCTGGATATTACTTATGTACTTTAGAGTGTTGAATAATTCTGGCATGTAACATTTTGTTTTTCTGTTGGAAAACGCTAATTCGTTTCATATGGAGAGTACAACAGGTAGATATTCGAGGATTCTGAGTAGAATGCTACCGAAAGCAGGTTCAAAATGATATTTGTGTTTGTAAACATGTCATTGAATCCACTTGTGCAAGAAAAAGACTTTGCCTTTCTCCAAAACCAGGTTGACTGTACTTTTCTGGGTCCTTTGCACCTGAATTCCACATCAGATTATTCAGATAGGTCTGGAGCTAACCAGAAATAACCGGTTCTGTTGTGCCTAACTCAATCCCAACTCTTGCTACATGCTCGGTGTTTGTTTCTTTTTTCTGCTTCTTATCTGTGGACTTTATTCTTTGGAATGAATCCTGGCATGTACCATTTTGTTTTTCTGTAGGTAAACGCTAATTCATTTCATATGGAGAGAACAACAGGTTCACATTTGAGTTTTCCGAGTAGAATGCTCTCTGGACAAACTGGTGTGGACTTCGTGTCCAAAGGATGCAGAAAAGCACAGTCAAACTGGTTTTGGAGAAAAGCAAAGTCTTTTTCTTGGGCAAGTGGATTCAATGTCATGTATACAAACACTAATATAATTTTTAACCTGGTTTCTGTAGCATTCTACACAGAAAACAAGTAGGTGTACCTAATTTGTCTCCATGTGGAACCAATTAGAGTTAGCCAACAAAAAATCTAAAAGTTACATGCTAAAATTCATTCAATACTCTAAAGTTCATAGATAATATCCAGAAAACAGTAACAAACACACAGGCTGTTTTTAAAGTTGATATTCATTTAGTCACAAGAGAACCGGCTATTTCTGGGTTTTGGTGAACTCTGGACAAACCGGTGTGGAATTCATGTCCAAAGGACCCAGAAAAGCACAGTGAAGCAGGTTTTGGAGAAAAGCAAAGTCTTTTTCTTGGGCAAGTGGATTCAATGTCAAGTTTACAAACACAAATATCATTTTGAACCTGGTTTCGGTAGCATTCTACAGAGAAAACTCAAATGTGAACCTGTTGTTCTCTCCATATGAAATGAATTAGCATTTATCTACAGAACAACAAAATGTTACATGCCAGAAATCATTCCAAAGAGTAAAGTCCACAGATACTATCCAGAAAACAGAAACAAACACAGAAGCTCTAGCAAGAGTTGCGATTGAGTTAGGCACAAGAGAACCGGATATTTCTGGTTAGATCCGGACCTATCTGAAAAAACTGGTGGGGAATTCATGTCCAAAGGATCCAGAAAAGTACAGTCAACCGAGTTTGGGAGAAAAGCAAAGTCTTTTCTTGGGCAAGTGGATTCAATGACATGTTTACAAACACAAATATCATTTAGAACCTGCTTTCGGTAGCATTCTACTTAGAATCCTCAAATATGTACCTGTTGTTCTCTCCATATGAAACGAATTAGCGTTTTCCAATAGAAAAACAAAATGTTACAGGCCAGAATTCATGCCACACTCTAAAGTGCATAGATAATATCCAGAAAACACAAACACACACAGAGGCTGTTTTCAAAGCTGATATACATTTAGCCACACTAGAACCGGATATTTCTGGTTTGAACCAGACCTATCTGGACAAACCGGTGTGGAATTCGTGTCCAACGGATCCAGAAAAGCACAGTGAAGCAGGTTTTGGAGAAAAGCAATGTCTTTTTCTTGGGCAAGTGGATTCAATGACATGTATACAAACAAAAATATCATTTTGAACCTGGTTTCCGTAGCATTCTACTCAGAAACAAAAGCGTGTACTTTTTGTGTCTCCATGTGGAACCAAATAGATTTAGCCAACAAAAAAACAAAATGTTACATTCTAAAATTCACTCAAAACTCTAAAGTTCATAGATAATATCCAGAAAACAGTAACAAGCACACAGGCTTTTTTAAAAGCTGATATGCATTTAGCCACATCACATCCGGATATTTCTGATTAGATGCAGATCTTTCTGGACAAACAGGTATGGAATTCATGTGGAAAGGACCCAGAAAAGCACAGTCAAACAGGTTTTGGAGAAAAGCAAAGTCTTTTTCTAGTTCAAGTGGATTCAAGGTCATGTTTACCAACAGCAATATAATTTTGAACCTGGTTTCGGTAGCATTCTACTCAGAAAACTCAAATGTGAACCTATTGTTCTCCTCATATGAAATGAATTAGTGTTTACCTACAGAACAACAAAATGTTACATGCCATAATTCATTCCAAAGAATGAAGTCCACAGATAATATCCACAAAACAGAAACAAAGACTGGGTCTGTAAGCAAGAGTTGGTATTGAGTTAGGCTCAACAGAACCATATATTTCTGATTAGATCCAGACCTATCTGGATAAACTGGTGTGGAATTCATGTGCAAAGTACCCAGAGAAGCACAGTCAAGCAGGTTTTGGAGAAAAGCAAAGTCTTTTTATTGGGCAAGTGGATTCAATGTCATGTTTACAAACACTAATATAAACTTTAACCTGTTTTCTGTAGCATTCTACTCAAAAAACAAGAAGGTGTACCTGGTGTTTCTGCATGTGCAACCCATTAGAGCTAGACAACAAAAAATCAAAATGTTACATGCTAAAATTCATTCAACACTCTAAAGTACATAGATAATATCCAGAAAACAGTAACAAACACAGAGGCTGTTTTCAAAGCTGATATTCATTTAGCCACCAGAGAACCCGATATTCCTGGTTAGATTCAGACCTATCTGGAAAACTGGTGTGGAATTCATGTGCAAAGTACCCAGAAAAGTACAGTCAACCAGGTTTTGGAGAAAAGCAATGTTTTTTCTTGGGCAAGTGGATTCAATGACATGTTTACAAGCACAAATATCATTTTGAACCTGGTTTCGGAAGCATTCTACTCAGAAAACTCAAATGTGAAACTGTTGTTCTTTCCATATGAAATGAATTAGCGTTTACCTACAAAAAAACCAAATGTTACATGCCAGAATTCATTTCAAAGAATTAAGTCCACAGACAATATACAGAAAACACAAACAAACCCAGAGGCTGTAGCAAGAGTTGGGTTTGAGTTAGGCACAACAGAACCGTATATTTCTGGTTAGCTCCAGACCTATCTGGTAAACTGGTGTAGAATTCGTGTCCAAAGGACCCAGAGAAGCACAGTCAACCAGGTTTTGGAGAAAGCAATGTCTTTTTCTTGGGCAAGTGGATTCAATGACATGTTTACAAACACAAATATCATTTTTTACCTGGTTTCTGTAGCATTCTTCTCAAAAACCTCGAATGTGTAACTGTTCTTCTCTCCATATGAAACGAATTAGCGTTTTCCAACAGAAAAACAAAATGTTACATGCCAGAATTCATGCCACACTCTAAAGTGCATAGACAATATCCAGAAAACACAAACAAACACAGAGGCTGTTTTGAAAGCATATATATATTTAGCCTCTCCAGACCCAGATATTTCTGGTTTGAAACACACCTATCTGGATGAACTGGTGTGGAATTTGTGTCCAAAGGGTCCAGAAAAGCACAGTCATACTGGTTTTGGAGAAAAGCAGAGTCTTCTTTGGGCAAGTGGATTCAATGTCATGTGTGCAATCATTAATATAATCTTTAACCTGGTTTCTGTAGCATTCTACACAGAAAACAAGAAGGTGTACCTGTTGTTTTGCCATATGGAACGAATTAGAGTTAGCCAACAAAAAATCAAAATGTTACATGCTAAAATTCATTCAAAACTCTAAAGTTCATAGATAGTATCTAGAAAACAGTAACAAACACACAGGCTGATATTCATTTAGCCACAGCAGAACCGGCTATTTCTGCTTTGATCCAGACCTATCTGGACACACCGGTGTGCAATTCATGACAAAAGGACCCAGAAAAGCACAGTGAATCAGCTTTTGGAGAAAAGCAAAGTATTTTTCTTGGGCAAGTGGATTCAATGTCAAGTTTACTAACACAAATATCATTTTTAACCTGGTTTCGCTAGCATTCTAGTCAGAAAACAAGAACGTGTACCTGTTGTGTCTCCATGTGGAAACAAATAGAGTTAGCCAACAAAAAATCAAAATGTTACATGCTAAAATTCATTCCAAACTCTAAAGTTCATAGATAATATACAGAAAACTGTAAAAAACACACAGCCTGTTTTGAAAGCTGATATTCATTTAGCCACATCGGATCCGGCTATTTCAGGTTAGATCCAGACATATCTAGACAAACCGGTGTGGAATTCATTTCCAAAGGACCCAGAAAAGCACAGTGAAGCAGGTTTTGGAGAAAAGCAAAGTCTTTTTCTTGGGCAAGTGGATTCAATGTCAAGGTTACCAACACAAATATCATTTAGAAGCTGGTTTCGGTAGCATTCTACTCAGAAACCTCGAATATGTACCTGTTGTTCTCTCCATATGAAATGAATTAGCATTTACCTACAGAACAACAAAATTTTACATGCCAGAGTTCATTCCAAAGAATAAGGTCCACAGATAATACCCAAAAAACAGACAGAAAGATAGAGGCTGTAGCAAGAGTTGGGATTGAGTTAGGCACAACAGAACCGAATATTTCTGGTTAGATCCAGACCTATCTGGATAAACTGGGGTGGAATTCATGTGCAAAGGACCCAGAAAAGCAGAGTCAACCGGGATTTGGAAAAAAGCAGAGTCATTTTCTAGGGCAAGTGGAATCAATGCCATGTTTACAAACACAAATATCATTTTTAACCTGGTTTCGGTAGCATTCTACTCATAAACCTCGAATATGTACCTGAAGTTTACTCCATATGAAACGAATTAGCATTTTCCAACAGAAAACCAAAATGTGACGTGTCAGAATTCATTCCACACTCTAAAGTGCATGGATAATATCCAGAAAACACAAACAAACACAGAGACTGTTTTCAAAGCTGATATTCATTTAGCCACCACAGAACCCGATATTTCTGGTTTGAACCAGACCTATCTGGACAAACTGGTGTGGAATTCATGTCCAAAGGATCCAGAAAAGCACAGTCAAGCAGGTTTTGGGGAGAAGCAAAGTCTTTTCTTGGGCAAGTGGATTCAATGTCATGTTTACAAACACAAATATCATTTTGAACCCGGTTTTGGTAGCATTCTACTCAGAGAACTTAAATATGAACCTGTTGTTCTCTCCATATGAAATGATTTAGAGTTTACCGACAGAAAAACAAAATGTTACATGCCAAAATTCATTCCAAGGAATAAAGTCCACAGATAATATCCACAAAACAGAAACAAACACAGAGGCTGTAGCAAGAGTTGGGATTGAGTTAGGCACAACTGAACCGTATATTTCTGGTTAGATCCAGACCTATCTGGATAACCTGGTGTGGAATTCATATCCAAATGACCCAGAAAAGTACAGAAAACCGGGTTTTGGAGAAAAGCAAAGTCTTTTTCTTGGGCAAGTGGATTCAATGTCATTTTACAAATACTAATGTAATTTTAACCTGGTTTCTGTAGCATTCTACTCAGAAAAGAAGAAGGTGTACCTGTTGTGTCTCCATTGGAACCAATTAGACCTAGCCAAAAAAAAATCAAAATGTTACATGCTAAAATTCATTCAAAACTCTAAAGTTCATAGATAATATACAAAAAAAAAGAAACACCCAGGC
>JADBBT010003774.1:0-11061 GCA_015711505.1 Sylvilagus bachmani | reverse complement strand
ATGTTGAGCCAGATTTTTTTTTTAAAAGATTTTTTTCGGCCAAAGTAATTTATGATCTCTTGTCTGATGAATTTGTCTCTTCTACTTGTTAAAATTTGAACCTTTTTAAATGTATTGGCAGTATGTGCATACAGAAGCTTTTTATTCTCATTAAGATGATGTATTCTGGAATAAAATGGATGGTTTTGTGTGTAGCATACCATTTTAGAATGAGAGTGAATGCTTTGAAAGGCAGAAGCCATGAGAAACCCGCCACCCATGTAGCTAAAAACGCGGCTAGTGTGTCTGCCGTAGGCCAGGAGTGTCTCGCTGACTCAGTCGTAGTGGGGTGTTTGGAATTATACCCAGTGCTGTATGTATTGTGATTCATTAATTATTACAGGAAGTTGAAGAATAATTGAATACTATCTCCTAGAGCAGTATGGGTTTTATCTGTTGCTTAGGATTTGGCATTTTAATAGGGTGATCGGGGAGGGTTTAAAAGTTGGGCTGCTTTGTGCATCGCAGGCTGCTGCATGGATTGATTGCCAAATATCTTTTTTACCTTGAGGGGGATGTAGTGGGGAAATTAACGTTAGAGTGAAACGTGGTGCTACCCTGATTTTAAAAAGGTGATGGGGACGGGAGGAAAACCTGTAATTCCATTTCCAAACGTCTTGAGAACTGTGAGTGGAAGTTAAACGCCAAGACACTGGAATTCATTAGGGATCGAGTTTGCTAGCTTCTCACTGATGACACCTCAGCCGTGGGTAACTAATGATGGACTGAAGTTGATTGCTTTCTGAACTCGCCTAGGAAGTGTGGCGGCCGTGTCGCTGGTTCATCTCAGTTCTTGGAATGGTCAGTCTGGCTGGTGAGTGGCCTTCGTGGCAGTGAGCAGGTGATTGCAGTTTCTGGCGCAAGTGGCCTTGGTAGAGTTTTCTCATCCTTTTCTTTCCTCAGGAGTTTCTTTTCAAAGCAAAAGTCATCGTGTTTGTGTTTACCTTGTCGAGTTGGAGTGGGGCGCACTGTACAGATGTATTCATTGTGGCCTTTTTTTATACAAGGACTAGCCCTTGGAAATCCTTGTCCTGGGGGCCCCACTGTGCAATAACCCTACTGGAGAGATTTTACTGATTCTTCCTTGAAAAAAATAAACTGCCCTCCTGGGTACCTAGTGAGAATCAGGAACCTGAGTTTTGAGAATGATAATTCCTGACTCAAGGTTATAATTTGCAGCATGTTTCGAAAGAATAATTTTTGAACTTCCGTGATTCTGTCTGAGGTCTCTCTGAAAGCTTGTTCTTTGCGTCGGAGTTCAACTCATCGAGCGCAATCACAACGGAGGCTCGTATCTCAGGAGTTTGTGCGGCTTTGATGTAGGGGCATTTAGAGGCTGTTCCTGTCCCCCCGATGCAATTTCTGTCTCCTTTTGCTGTGGTGTGTGCATGTGTGCTGTGAGACTGCAGTGCTGTGCTGGGACGCTCCGTCGCTTTGTCGTGACCTTTGTGACGTTAGGAACAGGTTGAGGGAGAGAGCTGCTGCCCCATGCTTTCCAGAGGGCGCTCGGAGCAGCAGCTTGGCCAGGCTGTCTTTCAGACGTTCTTTTAGACAATCACACGTTGCACATGCTTTTGCCTGTCCTACACCAAAGATGTAAGATGCACTAGGAAACTGCTTACAGGATTTCTGTCCGCTGGTTCTTAGAGCTGTGATTGAAATTAGGTAGTTGGTGCTATGATTGAAGCAAAATCTAGTAGCAGTGCAATGGGACCCTGTACTTGCTTTATGGTTTGGGGATGTGTTGTAAGCTTAAAAGCATTGGGAGCCTTGGGGTGGGGTGGAGGAAGTTACCCGTGACACACTGTTCCAGAAAGGCCGCCCGTGTGAAGAAGGCCCCCACCGTTTTCTGTGTGGCGCTCTGTTCAGCTGCATGGCCACTGAGTTCTCACGTTCCCCAGTGTGGAGGTGTGGGAGGCAGTCCCAGTGGAATATATAGGATCAGATATGTCTGTATATTTTTAGGAGAAAGTTGAATAGGCCTTTAACACTTATTCTTGATAGGGATACTTTGAATGAGCTTAACCCATTTGCCAAATACCCCTGCCCCCTTTTCCTTCGTTTTTTTTTTTTCACTCTGTAGTGTCTTTTGATTTTTAAATTTCTTATTTTTCTGTCAATTTTTATAAAAGTTGACATTGTTAGGATTCTGAATGACAAACTTGGCAGTTCTGCAACACAGAATGTTAAGGAACATTATACAGTCCATCTTCATTGTCAGTTTTCATTAGCATTTAGCACTTTAAGAACCCCAGAGATACAGAAATTTCAGATTAGCTTCTAAGACAAGGTCAGATCATTGTGAATTCCTGTGTTTGCCCAAAGAAGTGATAACAGTCAGGCATCACCAGCACTGGACAGCTCCTTTACCTTAACCAATATTGGGCGGCTCTACAGTCAGCACATCCCTCCAAGGGTGGTCTCTGTGTGTTCACCAGAGAGGGGAGGACTGGCCGTCAGCTGGTTCCTGTGAGCAGGGCTGTGCTAGGTGACAGCTGTACCTGACCCATCAGTTTCTGCTCACCAGCTCTGTTATGGGATATTTCTAGTGGCACCTGTTGAGGCCTGTGGACAGACAGTAACCTTTACTCTTGGGCATTGGCTCTCAATGTCGTAGAACCGGTTGCTGGCAAGGGTGGCTGGGTAAGTGTTGAGCATGTGTGTTCAGACTCTTCCACTTTGACATCTGTGATGCTTTGAGAGACTTCTCCATATGCACTAAAGGGAGACACAGCCCCCTGTGTTTTCCCCAAAGCGTTTTAGTAGCAAGAGGGTGCAGAGAAGTCGGAGACTTGGCACTGACTATAACCAGTGAATGTGGAACCTTCCTGCCTTCCTGGTAAGCTTCCCTTCTCTCGTGAAAGCCATACACATGTAGATAGGTCATGTCTATGTATACACACACAGAGACATGTAAAGCAGTCTCATACGTGTGGTTGACATATAACTTCCAGCTAATTTTTTGTAGGTCAAAAAGTGAACAGTTTTTGTACCTACAGACATACCAGCTTAATGGTGGCTTTTATCCCACGGTGTCACAGAGCACCATGCAGACAGCGGGCTGGGAGAGTTAGCAGTGCATCCGCCTGCCTCTTGGCTGAGGGCTGAGGCGAGGGGGTGTGGGATGACAGAATCGCCACCCAGTTCAGACTTAGCACTGGTGATGCATCTTAAGGAAAGCTGACCAGACTTTGCATTGTCCAGGACAAGGACTCACCAAGAAGCCGAGTTTCTTCTTGGGAATTGATGGCTTAGTGTGGTCTGTGACTAAGAGTTTTCAAGAGTTTCCCTTCTTGGAAGGTGGATGTCACCTTTCAGTTTCTATAATATATATATGAAAAAAATAGCCTTTTCCCTGACAATGTCTGTTCCTCTTTACAACAGATTGAACTCAAACCCTGTCCTTGAGAGCTGGAAATTTAAAATCATGGCTCAGGTTGTACACACCAGTAGTCCCTCCATAGTTGTCAGTAGGAATCCACTGAATAAGCTGAGGAAAGTAAGGGTGAACCTTTGATGGACCTGATTTTCTTTTGTGCCTTAGTTTCTCTGGATAGCAGAGTTAGCAAATTTTAGTGAGGGGTAGAAGTGAGACTATATGTCAGGAAGTTTGAAACGGAGGGCCTGCATATAAAGTGGCCCTCGGGTTCACCCAGATTGAGTTGATTCAGAATGGTTCTACATCAAGTCATTAGTTTGTTTTGTTTTGTTTTGTTTTTTGATACAAAGAATTCAAGATGAGTTTTGCATCACACACACCAAAAATGGTTTGTAGATGTTTTATTACATTCTTTGTTGTGCTGTGAAGTGGTTTAATGATTAAGGGAGAGCAAAGGTTCCAAAAAAAATGTTTCAGAGGAAGTTAATACTTCAAGGCTATGCAGTGGGAGTCTTTGAACAAGAGTCATTGCTGCTGCTTCGACCCATTCATCGATGTGGAGAGCCTGTGCAAGGCACCGGCGAATTCTGGACTACAGCAAATTGGAATCCTGCGCCCACAACGCTTTCAGGCTGCTAGAGAAGCATGGAACAGAGCTGAGCCCCAAAAAGCAAGACCAGTTTCTGCCTTTTAGTGTGCTTTTATTTTAGAAGAGTCCCTTGGCTCCCACTCAGAGCAGACTGGGAAGAATCCGGCTCACGGTGGAATCAGATGCTGCAATCGCAAGCTGTTCTTTAAAAAAACAGGATTAGAGAATCCAACAAAAATCTTGTAACATTTGGTCGAAAAGCTGGAAGACATCAGATATTGGGGCGTCAACTTGTGGCAGCAGGGGGACAGAGGAGAGAAGTCCAAGTACATGGAAAACGGCACCGGGACAGCCTCTGCTTCCGTGCAGGGCAGGAGTTGGGGGTGCTGTGCAGCCTCCCATCCCCTGTGAGCACAGTTGCTCTGGAACACTGGCCATCTGGGCGAGCAGGACTCTGCAGGATGTGCTATTTTAAAGGGGCTGGAGGCAGCCTGTGAAGACAAGAATCTGGAGGGGGAGCCAACGCAGCAAGCGGTGGTTGTGGAGCTGGATGGGGGGCTGCCTGGTACCAGGGATTCCAGGCTCTGCCGACTTCTCAGGCCAGCTCCGTCAAAGGGACATTCTTCACCTTGTCATTTAACATGCCACAGTTGAAACCCTGAAGCATACGAGTAGGATGTCTGGATGCTGTTAATGACTTCTGAAGTTTACTGTTGGAAAACTGTCACAGGTTTGTTACTAATGAATTGGTGGTTCGTAATCGCGACTCTTAGGGGGCTGTGTAGTGAAAGGATCCAGCGAGGTTTTAGGGCACCATTGTATGGAATGAAATGGTTCAGGGGCATACATACTATATAGAGTTTTCTTTTATGTAAAAAGTTTCAGTAAACTAAGACCAGAGTGTGTACCATCAGAAGGTTCCCATCAGCACATGTGGGGAGAAGGGGTGTCCTGGGCTATTTTATCCCTGGGAAAACTGCACGTCTGATGGGAATGATTCCGCTCAGTGGAGTTTGTGTTACACAGTGTTGAATGAACGCATCTGGGGCCTAAAGAAGGGAGGCCTGCGTTTCCTGCCAGAGGCAGATGGGTGTGTTCCCAGAGTCGTCCTGCTCAGATGACTGATGCTAGGGACTGCTCTTCCCTGCCTCGGAGGCCCCATGGCGCTCTGGTTTTCTGCCACCCGTGTGAAACCTTTCCTTCTGGTCGCTTAGATTTCCATTCTCTACTCCCATGATCATTGTTTTGAAATCATTTTGGTAAAATACCGAGAGCAATTCAACATACTGATTGAATCTGCTTTTCTCCACTGTGCACTTAAAATGACATTGATTTGTTCATTTCTGTTCCAAGTCTCATTTCCATGGCAAGTTGGGCTAATGACCTTTGCACTCAAGGAAGGTTTGTTTACCAGTTTTATAGCCATATCTGGCAGCTCTTAGCAAATAGAAGCTCCTCCTTTCTTCCCTTCCCTCCTCGTTCTTGCAGTGGCTCATGTATTGCAAGATTTTCTGGCTTTTCTTTAAGCTTTGATACTACTGCATCTTAGGAGAAGAACAAAGCTGATAGGCATAGTAGGCTTGCCAGTGGCGCAGTCACTACCATTTGCTTTGGTTCTAAGAGTTGGGAAAACTCTGAGAACTTAAGGGAACCAAACTCAGGAATCCCACAGTTGGTTGCATTGTGCCGTTGGTTGAGGGGCTGAATATAGGACCTGTCTGCAGCTGAGTGAGCTAGTTGTATTTGGGTTTGAATTTTTGTCACATACTGAAATGTAAGTCAGCCTAAATAATCAAAACACTTTATTTTATTTTTCTTTTTTTAATAGGAACTTTCTGAAGAAAAAGTGGTGTGTAAAACATTTGATATTTAAGACAATAAAGTTTTTATCATAAGATTTCTGTTTGACCAGTTTCTTTTAAATTGAGGTGATTTCTTGAGCTTTGTCCCCATCTCTGTCTCCTTGCTCCTTTAAATTGCTTACCCCGGCCTTGCAGTGCCTGAACCCCAGAGGAATGGGCATCAGAGCCATTGACTTAACTTGCAGCCAACCATGGCAGGAGGATGCTGTCTGTTGATAGGCTGGGGACTCTGCTGCAGTCGGGGCGCAGTAAGAGAAAAGACGCCATAGAGCCACAGAGCACAGTGCCAGAGACGCTGCCCCTCGAGGCAGCCTGGCTGGGCTTGGACTCCAGCGTTGCCACTGCTCTCTTAGAGACTTCGGGTATGTTGCATGACCTTCCCTGCCTCAGTTTCCTCATCTGTCAAAGGGAGACCATCAGGATGGTTTTAGAGGTTGAACAAATTAATACATGTGAAGTACTTGGAGTAACTCATTGGGCAGCTTAATATGGGGCAAGGGCTCTGCCCCAGGCCGTCTTTCAGGGTCCTAGGCTACCAGGGTTCTGCCCACCTCAGCCTGTTTTCAGAACTACCTTGGAAGTCAGCATGAATGAGGGTTGTTTGGGGAGCTTAGGTATCCGGGTTGGGAGCAGTGGGCACTTCACTGGCAGGAACATGTGCCACGGCCATAGCAGACTGCAGGGGGTGCTGTGCCATAGAGTCCTCTGTGCGCTTGGCTGCCGGCTAGCAGTCCCCTTTGCATCTTTACACTGAAGCCACACGTACCCTTTCCCCAAAGGAGATGGCCCCACACGCTGTCCGTTGCCTGGAAGTCCAGAGTGCCCTGTGATGCCCTGTCCTCCCTCAGATCTTGATGGAGGCTCCTTAACAGACCACCAGGCTCTGCTCCCCCATAAACAGTGATGGAGCAGGGACAGGAAACCGCACTGCCAGGCCCACGGGGAAAGGGGAGATGGGGAAGTCCGGTGAGCAGGCATCGTGAGGATGTTCGCCCTGGTTCCTGATGAGCCTCTCTGGAAGGAACACTCTTGTCCGTGGTCCATTGGCCCCCAGGGATTGCACAGCGAGCCTAGCTCACTGCTGGCACAAGGCTGGGGGCCTGAGTGCCGACTAAGGGCTTGGGGAAGAGTGAATGGCTTTTAAAATCAGTTTGTGGTTCCTTCACCAAAACAACCGATGTGGCAGACTTACTCTTGGCCTCTGGTAAGTTCTGCATGCCAGGAGCCGCCCTTGCAGCTCCTCCCTGCACGATTCCCAAGCCTGACTCATTGGCACCTCCCTTGAGTTCAGCTGCAATACATTTGAGTGGGGAAACCTTCACTGGGTTTTGGCTGCAGGGTGGAGTCTTAATGGGAGTTGGTATGCAAATGCTGTTCCAAATAACTCAGAGGAAACTGATTTTTTACAGCCCTTCAAAGCCCAAAGTGTGTTGGCTGTGTTTCTTTTCATTTCTGCATGTAACCAGCTCTTCCTTCAACTCTTCTTAAGCCCTGTTGGCTCCACTTTAAAATATATTCAAAATCTGATCCTTTACAGAGCCCGGGTCCCAGGCACCATCCATCCCCTCCCACCTGGATAATTGTAACAGGTCTCCCTGACCTTGTCTGTCCTTGGCACGACAGCCTGCAGGATTGTGTTTAGATCTGGCCTCTCCCCAAAACCTGCAGTGAGCCCCCATCTCAGATAACATGTTTCTTTATTAACAAGACTTATTTATTCAGTTGAAAGAGTAACAGAGACAAAGAGAGGTCTTCCATCTGCTGGCTCACTCTCCAAATGGCTGCAAGGGCCAGAGCTGAGCCAGGCCAAAGCAAGGAGCCAGGAGCTTCTTCTAGGTCTCCCACGTGGATGCAGGCACCCAAGGACCTGGGCCATCTTCCACTGCTTTCCCAGGCACGTACCAGGGAGCTGGATCTAAAGTGGAGCAGCCAGGACTTGAACCGTTGCCCATATGGAATGCCAGTGTTGCAGATGGCAGCTCAGCCTGTTGTGCCACAACGCCATCCCCAGATAACAGTTTTAATTTACATTATATCTAATGAGCTTTTTTTTTTTTTTTTTTGGAGAGGCAGAGTTAGAGACAGAAAGGTCTTCCTTCCGCTGGTTCACTCCCCAAATGGCTGCTATGGCTGGCACGCTGCACCCATCCGAAGCCAGGAGCCAGGTGCTTCCTCCTGGTCTCCCATGCAGGTGCAGGGCCCAAGTGCTTGGGCCATCCTCCACTGCACTCCCTGGCCACAGCAGAGAGCTGGACTGGAAAAGGAGCAACCGGGACAGAATCCAGCCCCCTGACCGGGACTATAGCCCGGTGTGCTAGTGCCACAGGCGGAAGATTAGCCTATTGAGCCACGGTGCCTGCCCTCTAATGACCTTTTAATGCAATTGGGATGCAGAAATATTTTTTAGCTGTCCACGGAAATAAGAGGACAGAAAGAGAGCTAACGGCAAGTGGTCAGCTAAAAATGTCTCTGCATCCCAGTTGAATTAAAAGTTCATCAGAGGGGCCCACTGCTTGTGACACCAGCATCCTACATGGTTCATGTCCCAACTGTTCCACTTCGATCCAGGCTAATGGCCTGGGAAATGTAGCAGAAGATAGTCCAAGTGTTTGGGCCCCTGCCATCATGTGGGAGACCTAGAAGCAGCTCCTGGCTTCTGCCTGGCACAGCCTCAGCTATTGCAGCCATCTGAGGAGTGAACCAAATTCATTCATTCTCTCTCTCTCTCCCATCTCTCTGTATCTCTGACTTTCAAATAATAGGACTAAATCTTTTCTTTAAAGTTCATCAGATATCATATAAATTTAAGATGTCTCCAAAAGTTGTAAAGTTTAAAAACATTTTAAAAAATCATCAGAAAAGGAGAAAATGCTTTATCAGCAAGTAGTCACCCAGTCAACATTCAGTGGCATGTGTGGGGACAGCACTGAGTGAGAGTGCATATTCCCATGGAGCTCACAGCAACACAGGGAAGAGTGCCAGGCAGTTGTGAATTTTGTTTTGTTTTTGTTTAAGGTTTACATATTTATTTGAAAGGCAGAGATACAGAGAGAGAAGGGGAGAGATCAAGAGACCTAGATCTTCCATGTGCTGTTCACTCCCCAAATGGCTGCAATGGCTAGGGCAGAGCCAGGTTGACATCAGGAGCCTCATCTGGGTCTCTCATGTGAGTGCAGGGGCCCAAGGACTTGGGCTATCTCTGGAAGTGGAGCTAACGGGTGCCCATGTGAGATACCGGCATCGCAGGCAGTGGCTTAACCCACTGAATCTCAACACTGGCCCCAGTGGTGAATTCTACAGTGAAAATACAGATTGACATCCTGGGAGGCAAAAGAGACCACTCGATGTCGAGGAATCAAGAATGCAGGTCTTCTGAGAATATTTAAATTGCCACTTTTTTTTTGGGGGGGGGGGTGGGAGGACAGGCAGAGTTAGAGATAGAAAGGTCTTCCTTTTCTGTTGGTTCACCCTGCAAGTGACCGCTACGGCTGGCGCGCTGCACTGATCTGAAGCCAGGATCCAGGTGCAGCTGCAGGGCCCAAGCACTTGGGCCATCCTCCACTGCACTCCCGGGCCACAGCAGAGAGCTGGACTGGAAGAGGGGCAACTGGGACAGAATCCAGCCGACTGGGACTAGAACCCGGTGTGCTGGCGCTGCAGGCGGAGGATTAGCCTAGTGAACCAAGGCACCGGCCATGAAATTACCACTTGACAAGAAGTCTCTTGCCTGGTGAGATCTGGGATGCATTTGGTCAGGCTAGGCTGAGAGAATAAAGAGGCCCAAAAATTTCAACAATTTACTGCGATGAAAGATTACATTGTGTCTGCATTACAGTTCAAGGCCCATGTCCCTGGTTGATGGGCAGCTCTGCCCCATGCAGTGACTTGGGGGTCTAGCCTCTTCACATCTTGTAGGCCTGACATGCCCTTGGCTGTATCCCACCAGGTGGAAGAAGAAACAGCGTGAAAAAGGAGCCCCCACGTGCTTGGAAACCCAGCCTAGGAGTGGATCCCCTCATTCCCTTTCACCCTCTGGAGAGGGCATGATTGTATGCTGTGCCTACTGCAAAGGAGCCTGGGAAACGTAGTCTAGCACTGGGCCTGACTACGACGTGACCACTGTGGAAAGGAGATTTTGTGAATGGCCAGCAGCCTCGGCCGTGCTGGGGAAGAGCACGGGGACAGACCAGGGTGCTGGAGAAAAGGGAGGTCCGTGGGAGCTTGGGGGTTGGGGTTTGTCAGGATGAATCAGGCCAGCTGTGGCCTGGGAAGCCAAGGAAGGGTGTGGATTTCACTGCACACGCTCCGACAGGAGATGCTGGAGGCTTTGGAGCCGGGAGGTGGGCTGGTCCTCAGTGTAGCTTGCTGACCAGACAACAGAGAAAGGAACACGTTAAAATCACGTAGCTCAAGCTGCCGCCGTGCTTTGCCCAATCTTAGACTTTCTGCACTGCTTCTGGGTGTGGAGTCCAGCTGTGGGAGCCCGGGCTCCTGCAGTCACCACCCCGGCTCTGTGCGCTCCAACGGCTTCACAGCCTGGTGGCCAAGGAAATGCTCGCTCCCTGGAGACGTCAATCTATTTGCCTGGAGTTGGCAGAAAGGGAGGAATTAGTCTCTTTAATCTCCTCCACTTAAAAAGAAGTCCTCAACGGCCCCCATTGTGGTGTAGCAGGTTAAGCCACCACTTGCAACACCAGCATCTCACATGAACATTATTTTGAGCCCTGGCTGCTCCACTTCCAGTCCAGCTCCTTGCTAATGTGCCTAGGAAATCAGCAGAGGATGGCCTGAATGCCTGAGCCCCTGCCACCCACGTGGGAGACCCAGATGAAATTCCAGGCTCCCGGCATCAGCCCAGCCCAGTCCTGGCCTTTGTGGCCATTTGGGGAGTGAATCAGCAGATGGAAGATTGCTCTTTCCCTGTAACTCTGCCTTGCAAATAAATAAATACATTTTTAAAAAAAATTCTGTCCAGCTGGCGCCGTGGCTCACTAGGCTAATCCTCCGCCTTGCGGCGCCGGCACACCGGGTTCTAGTCCCGGTCGGGGCGCCGGATTCTGTCCCGGTTGCCCCTCTTCCAGGCCAGCTCTCTGCTGTGGCCCGGGAGTGCAGTGGAGGATGGCCCAGGTGCTTGGGCCCTGCACCCCATGGGAGACCAGGAAAAGCACCTAGCACCTGGCTCCTGCCATCGG
>JADBBT010003773.1:0-11062 GCA_015711505.1 Sylvilagus bachmani | reverse complement strand
TCTGCCGCTGGTGTCCTGAACTGCTGGCTCCCACGCTCTCCTCGAAGGTCCACTGTGAGTCACTAGTTCCAGAAGAGTTTCCTCTGCTGTTTCTGCCCCTACTCTTCCTTGAACCTGCAGTATCTCCACTTTTATTAAACTGTCTCTCCCCGGACTATCAGTGTGCTGCCTTCCTATTCCGCCATCTTGCCCTTGTCCCAGATAGTTTTTTTTAATGACAGGGTGGCATTCTCTCGCTCTGAGGCTTGCTTTTCCCCTTTGTTAATGATGTTTGTGGGGAACCACAGGCTGGCCACCTGTGGGGTCCTCCTCTTTGCACTGCCTCATCCTGCGGAGCAGAACAAGGTCAAGGAAGTGCTGAACAAAAGACTTGCAAACAACCTGATGGGATGAGATGCACCTCGACCTGAGACTATGCGTGCCCTTTGATCTGATTGATGGACTGCTCGCCCTAGCCCTGGGGACTGGGAATGGATAAAAGACCATGTTAGGGGCGGAACGCGGAGCAGCCTCTTCAGTCTTTCTCTCTTTCTTTCTCTCGGCTGTTTCCCTTTCTTTCTTTCCTTTCCTTCTTCTATCACTAAAAATAAAAGTTCCTGGAGAACCGATCAACAGCGGTCGTGTCGTGCATGACTCCGTGGGTTGGACCTTCGCTGGCGAGGGTTCCCGATAATGTTTCAGTGTCTTTTGATAAATTAAAGTCTCAAGTTAGATTTTAAAATAAACACATTACTTAAACTTAGCGATTTAAATGTTAACTAGATACTTAAACACCAAAGTAGTCCAACATCATTTTTCTCCTTTGTGGTTCATCTTTTTTGTGTTCTCTAACCTTTCACATTCAGAACTACAGTTCACCTGAAATAAACTTTGCTAATTGTGAAACAAGGATCAAGATTTGTGTTTTCTATATGGATATTGATTGAATACCATTTTTTCAGATTACAATCGTCTGCCTGTAATGACACCTCTGTCGTAAATCAGGCCTCCACACATGCACTGCTCTCTTTCCAGCTACATGCTATTCTGCCCAGCAGTTATCTGCCCCTGTGCCAATACCATAACTGGTGGAGCAAGTTCTCCCACTTTAATCTTTACAAATGTCTTGGTTATTCTTGGCCCTTTACATTTCCACGTAATTTTTCAGCTTTATTGAATTATAGTTAATAATGGGAAGTTGTATATCTGGGGTGTAGGATTTGACATTTTGATACAAGTATGAAATGATAACTACAGTCAAGCTAAATAATTAGTCCATCACCTTATGTAGGTTTCTCTGTGTGTATGGAGGGGGGTGAGAATATTTGTTATCGTCTTAGCAAATTTTAAGTGTTCAAAGGTACTTCAAAAATCTGTGAAACAGTGGAACTAAAAGATAAATTTATCTTGGAGCAAAAATACTGAAAGTTATACAAGGAACGTCTTCAAAATGCTCACGAGATGTAGGCATTTGGCCTCATGGCCAAGCTCTTTGTTAGAATGCCCTTGTTTCATATTGGAGTGCCTGGGTTTGATTCCCGGGTCTGGCTCCTGACTCCAGCTTCCTGCTAATGCAGCCCCTGGGAGAACAGCAATGATAGCCTTGACACTTGGGTCCTTGCCACCCATGTTGGGAGATCTGGACTGACTTTTTGGCTCCCTGTTGGCCTGGGCCAGCCCCAGCCATTGCAAGCATTTAAGGGGGGAGCCAATGAATCAGAGCTCTCTTTATATCTCTTCCCCTCCACCTTTCAAATAAAAATTTAAAAGTAATATTAAAAAGTTCATGGGAAATGAGTGTTATAAAAAAGCTATGTGTGTAGGTCAAAAATTTTGTACCAAAATTAATTTGTCTTTTAAGTCCATTTTCCATGAGCTTTTTGAAGTACCTTGTATAGTACATTATTATTAACAGTCACCATGCTGTCTATTAGGCCTCCTGAACTGACTCATTTTATAACTGTAAGTCTGTACCCCTTGACCAATATTTCTCAATTTCCCCCCCAGTCCATACACCAGCTTGTCAATTCTCATCACAAATGCATTGACTTGTCATTGGGGTTGCATTAGGTTACTTTTGGGGAGAAAGGCCATTTTTTATAATATCGAGTCTTCTGGTTCAGTACACACACATCTCTCTGTATGTTTGGATTTTTGCCTCTGTTTCTCGTCATGGTTTGTAGCACATGTGTAGAGGTCTTGTTGAGCAGCTTCTGTTAGATCCATTCCTGCAACAATTGATCCTCAGAATTTGGGGGCTCAGTATTTGCCAGTGCTTTTACTCATTAGAAGCTATTTGTAACACCAGAATCTATACTTGGGGTGCTTTCACAGTTTTTAGCGGATGGGGGCAGAGTAGATAAACAGAATTTGAGCTGCTGAATGCCCACACGTCCTTCTGAGGTCAAGTGAGAAAATTCACTGGGTTCTTGTTTCAGCTCTCACATGAAACAAGGAGCCTTGCTGTGGTCTCTTTAACGCCAGTTTTTCACTCTAGGGAGCAAGGGAGAGGAGCTCTATCATTCGAAATGTCCTCAGCCTAGTCCTAAAGTGCCTTCTAGTGTTCCTACGGCCAGGAAGACTGTGCTGTGCCTTACCGGGAAAATCTATGTGCTGGATAAGTTTATTCAGGCATAAAGTATGGTGCTGTTAGCTGGGAGTTCAGTGTTGATGGTTCATCCCTATGTATTAGACGAGGTGTCTTTAAACAGAAATGCATGTAAAACCAAGTTGTGTATTAATCGATGCATGAACATGTGACCGGAGGATGGCAGAAATCTATACTTTTTATTTCCTCCAGGAGCAACGCTCAATATTTGCTAATTCAGAGTATGTGATAACATTACGGAACATACCTACTGCAAATAATGAAAATTGACTGTTAGACATTTCATATACAATGACAAATGTTATCCTGAAATTTTCAATGTGAAGTATTTGTTACTGACTTAAGAAATGCAGTTAATTTTTCATAACTATAAGTCGATTGGGGTGAATGTTTAGCGGGGATGATACTGGTTAAGATTCCCGCAGCCCACACTGGAGTGCCTAAATTCAATTCCCAGCTCCGACTCCTGACTCCAGTTTCCTGCTAATGTAGACTCCAGGAGGCAGCAGTGATTGTTCCAGTAGTCAAGTTTCCTGCCACTCACGTGGGAGGCCTGGGATTGTGTAGCTGGCTCCCACCATTGGCCCTTGCTCAGCCCACTTGGGCATTTGGGAAGTGAATCAGTGAACAGGATCTCTCTTTCTCTCTCTCAAATAGACTTTTAGAAATATTTAGCATAAGAGTCTCACACTTTTCCTATGTATCTTCCTACCATCTACTCTATGAGACTATATATTTCCCGGGGGCAGGGATAATACCTTATTCAAATTTATTTCCCAATTCCTTTATGTACAGTAGTCACTTATCACATGTTTAATGAACAGATAAATAATTCAGAGAAATACTCATGAGAATAACACCGATACTCCCAGCCTTGGGGGGTCTGGTTGTTGACATTAGGAGCAAGTAAACAGAACAAGTACATTTATTCACAAAATACATGTAAGAATTTGAGAAGTTTTCCCGGGGGTAGGGGAATCACCGATAGAAAGATGTGCCAGATTCAGTCATTCACCAGATGTTGTAACCTCACATGCACATTCAGGTAGTTTATACAAACCACGCAATCAAAACCCATACTTTACCATTGGTTACGGTTGTGGCTACCAGTAGGTTAAGAGAGCTCAATTTCCCAGGCCAACGGTTTTCTAAGGAGGGGCTTTAGAATCACTTCTAGAACTCTGACCTCAACTGTAACCAGAGTTTTGTTTTTGTTTGTCTTTGATTTGAAGGGAAATGTTTACTGCTTAAAAATATAAATTTGAGGGGCAGGTGCTGTGGCATAGCGGGTAAAGCCACCGCCTGCAGTGCCAGCATCCCATATGGGCGCTGGTTCCTGTCCAGCTGCTCCATTTCCCATCCAACTCTCTGCTAGGGCATGGGAAAGCAGTAGAAGATGGCCCAAGTCCTTGGGGCCCCTGTATCCAAATGGGAGATTTGGAAGAATCTCTTGGCTCCTAGCTTTGGATTGGTGCAGCTCTGGCTGTTGTGGCCATCTGGGGAGTGAACCAGATGGTTCTCTCTGCTTCTGCCTCTCTGTAACTACCTTTCAAGTAAAATAAATAAATATTTAAATATATATATATATATAAATTTGAGTATAGTTGCATTTTTAAAATTTTATTTAAGGTATACAAATTTCATGTATTTCCTGTAAACTGATTCATGAACATAGTGATACCTTCCACTCTACCTGCCTCCTGGCCACACTCTCACCCTCCTCTATCTCCTAATCCCATTCTTAATTTTTACAAAGATCTGTTTTTCAATGACTTTATACTCGTAAGATTAACCCTACACCAAGTAAAGAGTTCAACAAATAGTATGAAGAACACTGTTTCTCAACAGAAGAGACCAGGGCTGTTAAAAATCATCACGGCTCAAAGTATCAATTTTACTCCTATAAGATGACCTTTTCAGGACTCTCTTAGTTGCCACAGATCGCGGAGAGCATACGGTGTCTGTTTTTGGGACTGGCTTATCTCACTGAGTGTGATGCTTCCCAGTGGCATCCACTTGGTCGCACAGCACCACTGCCTTTGCCCGAGGGGCAAATGCAATCCCTGTCCATCCTGACATGCCAACTTCCTGATTCATTTCCTCTGGGCTCTTCTTTAATGCAACGGCTTTCTTTTTTGTATTTACCTCTGTTTCCCTGTTTTCTTGAATGTCCGCCATGACCTGGGAACTGCTGTTTGTTTAGATGATTTCCGGGAGATTGCCGTGGGAACAGGGTCTTCAGACAACTCCTGAAATTCTCTTAACCCGTGGACTCTCACTCTAGCACCTCTGTCCAGAGCCTTTGCAATGAAAACTCTCCTGGATGGATAATCAGGTTAGTTGTTAACAATCCTTTCTCCCATTGACACTGTTCATTTCTCACTTATTTATAGTGTTCATCATGCAGCACAAAAATGTAAGACTTTAGGGGCTGGCATTGTGGTGAAGTAGGTAAAGCTGCTGCCTGCAGTGCTGGAATCCCATAAGGGTGCCATTTCGAATCCCGGCTGCTCCACTTCCGATCTAGTTCTCTGCTGTGGCCTGGGAAAGCAGTGGAAGATGGCTCAAGTCCTTGGGTCCCTGCACCCGCATGGGAGACCTGGAAGAAGCTCTTGGCTCCCAGCTTTCGGACTGATGCAGCTCCGGCCGTTGTGGCGATTTGGGGAGTGAACAAGCTGATGGAAGACCTCTCTCTTCCTTTTTCTCTGCCTCTGCTTCTCTGTAACACTGTCTTTCAAATAAATAAATAAATCTAAAAAAAAAAAAAAAGTAAGACTTGCAAATAACAGAAACAGTTTCACTTGCATTCCAAAGTCAAGTTTAACTCATTACGGCTGTGATTCAAATGCAATTATGATGAACTCATCGCGTCTTTAACCCAGTGTCTACTTCTGAGTGGGAAGGCAAGCAATGACCTCCTTTGCAGAGGAGGACAGGAAGGAAGAGAGTAGGGAGGGACTCAGGGGCAAGCCCTTGGAGGAAGAGGGAGAGCAGGTTCAAGGGTGTGAGCCTGTGGGAGGGTGGAAGTCACGGAAGGTCCTGTCAGACGAGGTCCCCAAGGAGGGATAAGCCAGAGCGTTGACAAGGTCAACCTGTGACAGTGCTGGGGGCAGGCATTTAGCCAGCAGATCATCAGTATCTGGGTTCGATTCCTGTCACTGGCTCCTGGCTCCAGCATTAATGCAGACCCCAGGAGGCAGCAGTAATGGCTGAAGTGAGTAGGTCCCTGCCATGCATGTGGGAGACCCAGGTTGAGTTCCCAGCTACTGCTTCGTCCTGGCTCAGCTATTGCAGGCCTTCGGATAGTGAATCTGCAGATGCGAGCACTCCTTCTCCTCTCTCTCTCTCTCTCTCTCTCTCTCTCTCTCTCATATATATATATATATATATATATACACATATATATATAATAAACATGATGTGATGGGGTGGGCAATTGATGCGGTGGCTAGGATACTGCTGGGATGCTCACATTCCATAGCAAGTGCCTCGGTTTGGGGTCCCAGCTCTGCTTCTGATTCCAGCTTTCTTTCTTTTTTTTTTTTTTTAAGATTTATTTTATTTATTTGAAAGACAGAGTTGCAGAGAGGTAGAGACAGAAAGAGAGGTCTTCCATCCGCTGGTCCACTCCCCAGATGGCAGCAACGGCCGGAGCTGCACCAATCTGAAGCCAGGAGCCAGGAGCTTCCTCTGGGTCTCCCATGCAGGCACAGGGACCCAAGGACTTGGGCTGTGTTCCATTGCCTTCCCAGGCCATAGCAGAAAGCTGGACTGGAAGAGGAGCAGCCGGGACTAGAACCAGCGCCCATATAGGATGCTGGTGCTTCAGGCCAGGGTGTTAACCTCCGCCACAGCGTCGGCCCCGATTCTGGCTTTCTATTAACAGGCACCTTGGGAGGCAGCAGGTGGCGATGGCTCAAGAACTTGAGCCCCTGCCATCCACGTGCGGGCCGATAGAGCTCCTCAGGGCCAGCCTGGAGAGCTGGGAGCCGAGCGGGGTGATGAGTGTGAGTGTCGGCAGCAAAGGAACCACACCAGAGCCTGGAGATCAGTCAATGCCCAGGGCGCAGCCGGGTCCTCCACTTTATTGGGGGGGGGAGCTTTTATAGACACAGAAAGGGGGCTGTCCAGGGCACAAGGGAACTGAGCCAACCAGCTGAAAGGTAAGGCAGGACACGAGCCGGGCACGCCCTCAAGGGCCTATCACAGCCGAGGACACGTACTGTTCACGAATACGGAAGTCTCCTGTCGGGCCAGGTACCTCCCCTGGCGGCCATCTTGGATTGTTGGAAATGCTGTCACTGGGATGCGGAAGTGCAGCAAAATCGAGCAAAGTCTCTGCGGCCTTGTCGGTTGAAGGCTTAGCAACTTTGTTTCCTTTTTGATTGGAGCTCCCCCCCGCCCCCGCCCTGCACTCTTCCAGTCCAGCTCTCTGCTGTGGCCCGGAAAGGCAGTGGAGGATGGCCTGGGTGTTTGGGCTCCTGCATCCACATCTGCGTGGGAGACCAGGAGGAGGCACAGTGCCGGCCATTTGGGAAGTGAACCAACAGAAGTAAGACCTTTCTCTCTCTCTCTCTCTCTCTCTGTCTATAACTCTACCTGTCAAACAAATTTAAAAAAAAAAGATCCATTGATTTACTCCCCAGGAGCACACAATATCTGGGCTGGACCAGGCTGAGGCTGGGAGCCTGAAACTCAATCAGGGTCCCTTACATGGGTGGCAGGGAGCCAAGCACTTGAGTTGTTGCCTTCCAGCGAGCACAGAGTGGGACGCTGGGACTTGAACTCAGGCACTCTGACATGGGTATATCACACTGTAAGTCTATGGTTCAACCATAGCACCAAACGCCCATCCTGGCTTAGTTCTTAGATGTACTTTTTCACTATTTCAGACAGATTGTAAAACTTCTCTCAGTGGTCAAACACCTCAGATAACCTGTCCGTCCATTTTCTCCTCTAGTAACATTGCGCTTAAATTCCTCCACTTCCCTATCCTCTTACTGCCTCTAGACCAATTTCACAACCATCTTCCCACCACTATCATACTGGAAATTTCCTTCGCCTCTAATATAACTGGATCCCCTGATTCAAGAGCCCACCCAGGTCTTCCTCTGCCTTCATCTGCTCCCTCTCTGTATTTAATGCCTGGGACATATTCCAGTTCATTCTTTAGAAGACTGTTTTTTGAGACCCTTCATGTATAGGATGTCCCTAGTTCAGCTTTCATTGTCAGTTATGGGCAGGAGCCATCATTTTCTAGATTCTAATATAGATGTGGAGAAATCTAATGTTGTTCTTTTCACTTCCCAAGTTCACCGACTTTTTCTTCAGCTTGGATTTAGTCTAGTAATTCACCTGTAGGAGGAATTTTTTGATATAATTTTTTAAAAATTCTAGTTCTCCCACTTGATTCTTGCAGTTTCCATCTCTGAGTTGAAATTTTTCATGTCCACATTCTCGGTTAGATCTTTGAACAAATCTCAGACTTTAAAATAACTTTAAAGCATTTGGTTTGTCTCTGAGTCTGATTCTGTTGATTGCTTTATTCTTGATTTTTTCCCCCTTGCTTTTGTGTATATTCTGTAAGCTTTGATTAAATGTAGAACACTGTGTGTAGAAGAACTGTAGATTTAGATCAACTGAATTTATACCTAGAAATGGATGCGTCCCTTTTTCTGTCAGTATAGAGGGTTGGGGGCCAGCATTTGGCATAACTGGTAAAGCTGCTGCCTACAGTACCAGCATCCCGTATAGGCAATGTAAAGCCAAAGTCTGGAGCTGGGAACTTAATCCAAGTCTCCCACTTGTGTGACAGGGACTCAACTATTAGAGCCATCACAAACTTCTCCCAGGGTGCATCAGCAGGAAGCTAGAATTGGAAGTTGAGCTGGTACTCAAACAGGCACTATAGTATAAGGTGCAGGCATCCCACATAGCATGTTAACCACTCTGCCAAATGCTTGCCCCAGTTCAGAAATTTTAACATTTTTTACATTCTTTTTTTTAAGTCCCAGCTGCTCCACTTCCAATCCAGCTCCCTGCTAATGTCCCTGGGAAAGCAGAGGAAGATGACCCAGGTCCTTGGGCCTCTGCACCCACTTTGGGAGATCTGGATGAAGCTCCTGGCTCCTGGCTTTGGCCTGATCCAGCCCTGATCATTGTGGCTATTTGAGGAGTGAACCAGCGGATGGAAGATTCTCTCTCTTCTCTTTCTTTCTCTCTCTCTCTCTCTGCCTCTTCATCTCCTTCTCTGTAACTCTTTCAAATAAATAAATAATAAACAAACAAAAAAGCTACCAGTGTGGAAGGCTGAGTGAATCTGGTCAGTGGCTGAGCTTGTTTGGGTTTTTTTTTTAAAAGATTTTATTTATTTATTTGCGATGTAGAGTTACAGACAGTGAGAGGGAGAGACAGAGAAAAAGGTCTTCCGTCCGCTAGTTCACTCCCCAAATGGCCGCAATGGCCGGAGCTGTGCCAATTTGAAGCCAGGAGCCAGGTGACTCTTCCCGGTCCCCCACAAGGGGCCCAAGGACTTGGGCCATCCTCCACTGCTTTCCCAGGCCATAGCAGAGAGCTGGATTGGAAGAGGAGCAGCCAGGACTAGAACCGGTGTACCATATAGGATGCCTGTGCACCAGGCAGAGGATTAACCCACTGTGCCATGGCGCCAGCCCCAAATCTGGTCATTGGCTGAGCTTGCTTGGGTTTTGTTATGACTGCCATCAACTGCAGTGCCCCATGAGCCTCAACTCCCACTAGCCGTGGGCTGCAGTGGTCTCTTGTGCTTAAAGAGACCAGGGAGTGAGAAGGCTTTTTTGTTTTCTTGTTCCTTTCTCAACTTTCAGTCATTTCTTCATTTTTTTTTTCCTTAGGATTTATTTCTTTGAGAGACAGAGTTAAAGAGAGAGTGAAAGAGGTCTTCCATCCACTGGTTTACTCCCCAAATGGCTACAACGGCCAGAGCTGGGCCAATCCAAATCCAGGAGCTTCTTCTGGATGTTCTATGTGAGTTCAGGGGTCAAAGCACTTGGGCCATCTTCTACTGTTTTCCCAGGCCACAGCAGAGAGCTGGATCGGAAGAGGAGCAGCCGGGACTCAAACCAGCACCCACAGAGGATGCCAGCACCGCAGGCAGAGGCTTAATCTACTATACTGCAGTGCCAGCCCCCAGACACTTCTCTATCCCTACACACAGAGGTGGTCTCTCTCCATGTGCTCGGCCCCCCCTTCCCATCCCAGCAGGAGATTGTTCTGGAGACTGGGACTAAGTGCTATGGGCCTGGGGCAAGGAGAGTAGAGGCGTCTCCATCAGCACCTCCGTCTTAGGCAGATGCTACGCACCTGGGCCCCAGGGACGGCTTTGTCAGCATTCCTGCCCCTCTTCTGCTTGGTGACCAAGCCGTCTGTATCTGCATTTGGCCTTGGGTGGGAGTTCCCTGCCTTTCCCGTCTGTAGACCTGTTTCTTGGCATGTAGGAAACGGGGCTCCAGACAGCCTCCCTGTCCTCTCAGGGACAGGCTTTTCCTCTGCCCTCCCTTCGGCAGCAATGCTTCTTTGCCGAGGCGTTAGCAGGTGGATCTTGTTTCTGCTCTTTCCTCAGAAGCCATGGGCAGGAGAATTAGTTGCTCCTTTCCCCAGAAACTTTTGCTTCCCAGTAGGGAGGATCTGAGGTCCTGGGGGAAGGCAGTGCTTATGCCCCAGCTGCTGGTCACCCCCGTCCTCCCCAGGGCAGCTCTTCCTTGTCTTCTTTCTGCTCAGGAGCACACTAACCTGGTAGAGGCCCTTGGAAATGAACTTGCGTGTAGTGCAAACGCCCCTGGTACCTGTTAGCTGACATGCTTGTCCACATTTGGCCTTGAAAATGTGTGAAGACTTTGGCTGATGTCTTCAGTTAGCAGCTATCTCTTTTTTTCTTCTGCCCTGCCAAAGGTGACACTGTTTGTGGCTCTGTCTCTCCTTGGAAGGGCTGGTGTCTCTTTGGAACTCAGTTTACCTGAGTGTCTTATGATCTCAGCTCTCCTGTTGGGTTGAAGAAGTGCCTCTCCTCGTTGTGGGTGGAGGACCCACATATGCTGCTTTCTTTATCCTAAGCAGAAGTGACTTCCTCCAACATCGCTCCTGTCTCTTGTCCTTTGTAAACTCCTGTTAGTCAAATTTTGGACCTCTGGGACTAATTACTCAATTATTTTTTTTTTATTTATTTATTTATTTTTTATTTTTGACAGGCAGAGTGGACAGTGAGAGAGAGAGACAGAGAGAAAGGTCTTCCTTTGCCATTGGTTCACCCTCCAATGGCCGCCGCGGTCGGCGCGCTGCGGCTGGCGCACCGCGCTCATCCGATGGCAGGAGCCAGGAGCCAGGTGCTTTTCCTGGTCTCCCCATGGGGTGCAGGGCCCAAGCACCTGGGCCATCCTCCACTGCACTCCTGGGCCACAGCAGAGGGCTGGCCTGGAAGAGGGGCAACCGGGACAGAAT
>JADBBT010003772.1:0-11062 GCA_015711505.1 Sylvilagus bachmani | reverse complement strand
AAACTGATCTTCTGTGTATAAAGAGAGTTGAAAATGAATCTTGATGCGAATGCAAGGGGAGAGGGAGCAGGAAAGGGGAGGGTAGCGGGAGGGAGGGAAGTTGTGGGGGGGGGGGCAAGACATTGTAATCCATAAGCTGTACTTTGGAAATTTATATTCTTTAAATAAAAGCTTTATATTAAAAAAATAATAATAAAAAAAATAAAACTAGAAAAAAAAACAAAAAAAAACAAAACTAGTACTCCAACAGTATTTTCACTTTGTGTCTCTAGGTGAGGGCAAACTGTTAAAATCTTTACGTAATATGTACTAAACTGATCTTCTGTGTATAAAGAGAGTTGAAAATGAATCTTGATGCGAATGCAAGGGGAGAGGGAGTGGGAAAGGGGAGGGTTATGGGTGGGAGGGAAGTTATGGGGGGGGGAGCCATTGTAATCCATAAGCTGTACTTTGGAAATTCATATTCTTTAAATAAAAGCTTTATATATTAAAAAAAGAAAAACCTCACAGTTTTAAGTTCATCATGGGTCAAATTCTTACAAGCTTTTCAGGCAAATTTTAAGATGGAGGATGTTTACAGACAACAAATTATGAGGCTAAAGGTAGCCTAGAAAAGCTCTGCTAATATAATCCAATAGTTTATAGGATCTCTTTTTGTTCTTTGCAGTTTCTTTTTAAAAAATGTTTCCCACTCATTAAAAACGCTGAATTCACTCTGAAGGTGTTTCAAAAACAGCAAATTCCTCATTTTTCTCTACCATAAACCTGAGTCTGAACTCATTAATGTGTTAGATGATTTCTACTAATATTTATACAGAAAAAAACTATTTTTTTCAAAAGATTATTCTAATCTCTTCCATTTATTCTCATAGAAACTTTATGTTCTCAATATGGAAGATATATTAAACAGTAATTAGCTAAAAATCTCCTTTTTTACAAGATGCAAAAGAGTAAAAATACATAATATTTTAATGCTTTCTTATAGGAACCATGACTGCATTAGAGCAGAATTATCAGAATTAGGCACCATAAATGCATTCCATTCTCTGTGGAAATAGAAAATAACTGCTCAGCATCCCACTTTCAAACAAAATTTGCAAGGACAGCATTGTGGCACAGTCTGTTAAGCTGCAATGTGTAATGCCAGCCTTCCATATGAGTGCTAGCTCTAGTCCCTGCTGTTCCACTTCAAACCCAGCTCCCTGCTAATGCACTTGGGAAAGCAGCAGAAGATGGCCCAAGCAGTTGGGCCCCGACCACCCACATGGGTGACCTGAATGGAGTTCCAAGCTTTTGGCTTTAGTCTGGTCCCGTTCCAGTAATTGTGGCCATTTGGGGAGTGAACCAGCCAATCAAAGGTTGCTCTCTCTCTCTCTCTCTCTCTCTCTCTCCCTCTCTCTCCCCCTTTCCTTGTCTCTGTAGTTCTGCCTTTCAAATAAATAAACCTTTTTTAAAAAATAGAATTTGCATAATTAAAGAAAATTAACTAAACCAGTATTTACTTAATTTTTCTCTAGAACAACCCGAAATCTTCATCTTTTCTCCTCTTTCAGACCAAATATTTTTTATGAGAATCTACCCTCCAGATTCCCATATGTTTCATTTTTCTGAAATCACCAATCAAAATGATTTGCACAGAGATGATGTTCTTTCCAAGTTATTCCACCATTCCTTATTTCTTTTTCTTACAGTTAAGCATTTTGTTATTCAGGGTTTTAAAAAACTATTTCTCAAGAGGAATTTTTGGTTCATAGTAAAATTAAGAGGAAGGTACACTAGGACCAGCATTGTGGTGTAGTGGGTGGAGCCACTGCCTGCAATGCCAGCATCCCATATGATGCCAGTTCTGGGCCCCACCTGCTTCACTTCTGATCTAGCTCTGTGCTGGTGTGCCTGTGAAAGCAATGGAGGATGACCCAAGTGCTTGGGCTCTTGCCACCTATGCGGGAGACCCTGAGGAGCCTCTTGGCTTTGGACTGACCCAGATCCAGCCCTTGCAGCCATTTGGAGAGTGAACCAGTGGATGGAACATCTCTCTCTCTCTGTCTCTGTCTCTGCCTCTCTCTCTCTCTCTGTAAGCTCTGCCTTCCATATAAATAAGTAAATATTTTAAAACAAAAAGCAAAAAGGAAGGTACATGGTCTTCCCATATACTCCCTGCCCTCACTCACATACAGACTTCCCCACTATCAACATCCCCCATTATTGTAGTACATTTGTTACTGTCAAAGAAACTATCTTGATACATCATTATAACCCATTAGGATTCACTCTCAGTGTTGTATATCCTATGGATTCAGACAAATGTACAATGACAAGTATCCATTATTATAGTATCATACTGGGTAGTTTTACTGCTTTAAAAAAGCTTTGTGTTCTTTCTATTCATTACTTCTGCTCCCCAATGCCTGGCAACCACTAATCTTTCTACTGACTCCATAGTTTTTCCTTTTCCAGAATGTCACTGACTTGGATTTATATAGTATATGTAGTCTTTTAATATTGGCTGCTTTTAGTGGGTAATATGAATTTAAGAGTTTTCCATGTCTTTCTAAACCTTAACAGTCCATTTTTTAGCACCAAATAATATCCCACTGGCTAGAGCTCCCATCATTTATCCATTCACATAGTGAAGAACTTCTTGGTTGCTTGGCAATTATGGCTAAAGCTATTATAAATATCTGTGTACATCTTTTGTGTAGACATAATTTTTCAGCTCTGTTGGGTAAATATCAAGGGGGATAATTACAGGATCATCTGGTAACAGAATGTTTAGTTTTATAACAAGCTGCCAAATTGTCTTTCAAAACTGTCATTTTTATCTTCACCACCAATGAATGAGAGTTTCTGTGGCTCCACATCTGCAGTAACATTTTGTGTTGTTATTGCTCTGGACTTTGGCCCTTCTGATAGGTGTGTAGTGATAGCTCATTGCTATATTAGTCTGCATTTCCCTGATGATATATAACACAGAGTATTTTTCCATATGCTTATTTGTACATTTTCTTTGGTGAGGTTTTGTCCCATTTTTAAATTGGTTGTTCATTTTCTTGTTGATTAGTTTTAAGGTTTCTTTGTATGCATAGGAAAAGTCACTTCTTAATGATGCATTTTACAAATATTTTCTCCCAGTTCATAGTTTGTCTTCATTCTCTTGACAGTGTTTTCACAAAGAACAAATATTTAATGTTAATGCAATCCAGGTCATCAATTATTATTTCATAGTTTGTGCCTTTGTATTCATTTCTTAAAAAACCATCACCAAATCCAAGAGTCAACTAGATTTTTTTCCTACACTATTCTCCGGGAGTTTTATAGTTTTTATTTTACATTTAGACCTGGGATCAATCTTTTGTGAAGGGTAAAAGGTCTGTGTCTAGATTCATTTTTTTTTTAATTGGATGTCCAGCTGGAAAAACATCATTATTTGAAAAGGCTGTATTTTCTCTATTTTATTGTATTTTTTTTCTGTCAAAGAACAATTGATTTATGTGAATCTATTTCTGGTCTCTATTGATATCACTGGTATATTTCTCTACTATTTCATTAACACTACATTGTCTTGGCTATTGTAGCAGTGTAGTGAGTCTTGAATTCATTTGGTCAGTCCTCCACTTTTGCTCTTCTGCTTCGATATTATGTTAGCTATCTCCAGTCTTTTGCCTCTACATACATTAGAATTAGCTTCTCAGTACTCACAAAGTAACTTTTGGTATTTTGACTGGGGTTGCATTGGATCTATAGATCAAGTGAGAAATAACTGACATTTTGACAATACTGAACATGGAATAAAAAGTCCATTTATTGAGCTCTTCTTTGACTTTTTCATTGATTTTGTAGCTCTCCTTATAAAGATCTTACACATATTTTGTTAGATTTAGACCTAAATGTCTCATTTTGGGGATATTAGTATGAATAATATTGTGTTTAATTTCTTTTTTTTTCATCTGACAGATAGAGTTAGACAGTGAGAGAGACAGACAGAGAGAAAGATCTTCCCTCCACTGGTTCACCCTCAAAATGGCTGCTACAGCCAGAACAACGCTGACCCGAAGCCAGGAGCCAGGTGCTTCTTCCTGGTCTCCCATGTGGTACAGGGGCCCAAGCACTTGGGCCATCCTCCACTGCCCTCCCAGGCCACAGCAGAGAGCTGGACTGGAAGAGGAGCAACTGAGACTAGAACCTGGTGCCCATATGGGATGCTGGCACCGCAGGCAGAGGATTAACCAAGCGAGCCACGGCGCTGGCCCCTGTGTTTAATTTCAAATTCCACTTGTTCACTGCTTTTGTATGAGAAAGCAAAGGACTTTTACATATTAACTTTATATCCTGCAAACTTAATATAATCCCTTAGTATCTCCAGAATTTTTTTATTCTGTTAGATTGCCTACATAGACAATCATGTCATCTGTAAACAGTTTTATTTCTTCTTTTTCCAAGAGTTAAGTTTTTAGTTCCTTTTCTTGTTTTAATGCACTACCTAACACTTCCAGGAGAATGTTGTAAAGGAGAGTAAAATGGAATATTTTGCCCATTTAACTGATCTCAGTGGAAAGTTTATATTATCTCACAATTAAGTATGATGTTACCTGTATGTATCTTCTAGATATACTTTATCAAGGTGAGGATGGTTTCCTCTGTTCATATTATTAGCATTTTTATCATTGTGTGTTAGATTTTGCCAAGTGCTTTTCCCTTAGCTATTAATAATAGGCCTTGTGATTTCTCCATTTTAAACAGTTGATGTAAAAGATTTCATTAACTGATTTTTGAAGGTTTTACCAGCCTTGCATACCAAAGATCTATCTTATTTGGTCATGGTTTGTAATATTTTTTATACCCTGTGGTGTTCCATTTGCTAATATTTTGTTATGGATTTATTTAGTTTATTATATGTGTCTACAGTTTTCCAGTAATGTCTTTGTTGGTTATGGCATTATGAGGTTGGCCTCATACACAGGGTTAGAAAGCATTCCTTTTACTTGTGTCTTCTGAGATACTATAGAAAATTGATATAATTTCTTCCTTAAATGTTTGGCAGAATTTACCAGTGAATGCAACAGGGTTTGCTGCTTTCTGTTGTGGAATTGTCAATTCAATTTCTTTAATACTTATATGTCAATTTGATTACTTATGTCTTCTTAACTGAGTTTTTTTAAAGATTGTGTCTTCAAGGAGTTAGTCTATTTTGTCTAAGTTATCAAATTTGAAGGATATAACTGTTCCCAGTATTCCATTATTACATTTTAATGTCCATCGGAGAGGATATGTAGTGATGTCACCTTTTATATTTCTGACAACAGTAATTTTTGTCCTTTCTCTGTTCTTAGGTTGGCTAGGGGCTTACCAATTGTATTTTTCTGTTCAAATAACCAGTTTCTTCACTGATATCTTATTTTCAGTTTCACTGATTTCTGCTCTAATTTTTATTATTCTCCTACTTACTTAGGATTTTCTCTCCTTTAGTTTCCTAAAGTGAACGTTTACATTATTGATTTTAGATTATTCCTCTTTCCAAATATGTACACAAAATGCTATAATTTTCTTTGTAAGTACTACTTTAGCTGTATCCCCATATTTGATGCTATGCTTTCATTTTCATTTGCTTCAAAATATTTCTAAATTTTTATTGACATTTTTGTTTTGATCCACATGCTATTTTGAAGTAGGTTGTTTAATCTCCACACATTTGGGAATTTCTCAGTTATCTTTCTGTGACTGATTTCTGGTTTCTTTCCATTGTTCATCTGAGAACATACATTGTATGATTTCTATTCTTTTAAACTTGTTAAAATGTTTTTTATGGCACAGAATGTGATCTATCTTGGTAAATATTGTGTGTGAGCTGGAAAGGAATGTGCATTCTATTGTTGAATAAAGTAGTCTATAGATGTCAATTATATTCAGTTAACTGATGGTATTGTTGGAATTCAACAATATCCTTATTGATTTTCTACATGCTGAATCTGTCCACTTCTGATAGAAGCGTGGTGAAGCCTCTAACAATATATTAATTTCGTTATATTTATAATTCTGTCAGCTTTTGCATTATATACTTTGATTTGTTGCTACCTATCTACATATTAAGTACTGTTAGGGCTTATTTATGACTTCTTGAAGAATTAACTACTTTATCATTATCTAATTTTCTTTTTCTTAACTCATTTAGCAGATAATTGTGCAAAAAGATAATAGCAAAAATTTAATTATGTATGCTATGTACATCATAGGTATATGGGTATGTATGTATACATGTACCCATCTACTGTTTTTATGTAAGTGAAATGAATGACATCAATGATATTAGGGGAAAAAGCAGGAATTAGTATCATTTTGTTATAAAGTAGTCGACCTGTAATGTGGTATAGTATTATTTGAAAGCAGACTTGGATTCATAGTAAATGCATCTTGCAAATGCTAGGGCAGGCACTAAAAATATTTCAAAAGAAGTATAACTGATAGGCTAAGAAAGGAGAGAAATGAAATCATACAAATTACTCAATTAAAGTAAAATAAGGCAGAAAAAGAGTGGAAAGAAAAAAGAAAAACAGAAAAATGGTAAGAAATTAAGAACAGTTATAAATATGGTAGATATTAATATCAATAATCATTTTAAACAATGCTCTTAATATAAAAATTAATAGATATTTATTTTTAGAGTAGATCAAAAATAACTTCCAATTATGTGTTGTCAATAGGAAATCCACTTTAGGGGCCGGCATTGTGGCATAGCAGGTCAAGCCACTGACTGCAGTATTAACTTCCCATATGTGTACCAGTTTGAGTTCTAGCTGCTCCACTTCCAATCCAGTTCTCTGCTATGGCCTAGGAAAGCAGTAGAACATAGCCCTGCACCTGTGTGGGAGATGTGAAAGAAGGTCCTGGTCCCTGGCTTCAGATCAGCCCACCTCCAGCCATTGCGGCTACTGGGGGAGTGAACCAGAGGATGGAAGACTCCTCTAACTCCTTTCTCTCTCTCTCTGCCTCTGTCTTTCTGTAACTCTGTCTTTCAAATAAATAAATAAATCTTTAAAAAAAAGAAACCCACTTTATATGTAAATACACTTATGATTAAAAGTAAATGTATGGAGAAAGATACACAATGCTAACACTAACCAAAACAAAGCAGGACTTGCTATATTAATTTCTGATTAATTCAAAGCAAGGAAAGTTATCAAGGATAGTAAAGAGCTTATTAGTAAACTGAATACAACTAACACAACTCTCTCTTGGTTTTCCTTCCTTCTCTGATTGCTTTTACAGTCTCTTTTCTCATTTTTTTCCTCTTCTTTCTGACCTTTAAACAATGAAGTAATCCGGTTTCAATCTTCTGAACACGTCATTTCTCAACATATACTTACGTCCTGGGTGATCTCACTCAATTTAGTGCTTTCATATATTGATATGTCTTGAATTTTGAACTCTAGTGTGATCCTCCCTACAGAAATTCAGGTATCCACTTGTCTATTTGACATTTCCTGTTGGGTATCTAATATGCATCTTTTTTAAATGGCAGAGTTACAGAAAGAGAGAGACAGAGAGAGATCTTCCATCAATTGGTTCACTCCCCAGATGGCTGTAACAGCCAGAGCCAGGCTGGTCTAAAGCCAGGAGCCAAGAGCTTCTCTGGGTCCTCAAGGTGGATACAGGGGCATGTGCACTTGGGCCATCCTCTGCTGCTTTCCCAGTTGCATTAGCAGGGAGCTGGATAGGAAGTGGAGCACCCAGGACTCAAAGTGATGCCCATACAGGCTTTACCTGTCATGCCAAAAAGCCAGCCCTACATCTAATATGCATCTTAAAATGAATAAGATCAAAATAAAAAGCCCTTGATTTTCCCCAATAAGCTTGTTCCTCCAACAAGCTTTTCCACCTCTTGTAAAAAGCAACACTGTTTAGGGGCAGGCCATTGGTTAGCAGTTAAGATGCCTGCATCCAACTGGCGCTGTGGCTCACTTGGTTAATCCTCAACCTGCGGTACTGGCATCCCATATTGGGTGCTAGGTTCTAGTCCCAGTTGCTCCTCTTCCACTCCAGCTCTCTGCTGTAGCCTGGGAGGGCAGTGGAGGATGGCCCAAGTGCTTGGGTCTTGCACCTGCATGGGAGATGAGGAAGAAGCACCTGGCTCCTGGCTCCGGGCTCCAGGAGTGCAGTGGAGGATGGCCCAGGTGCTTGGAACCCTGCACCCGCATGGGAGACCAGGAAGAAGTATCTGGCTCCTGGCTTCAAATTGGTGCAGCACCGGCTGTAGCAGCCATTTGGGGAGTGAACCAACGGAAAGAAGACCTTTCTCTCTGTCTCTCTCACTGTCTATAACTCTACCTGTCAAATAAGTTTAAAAAAAAAAAAAAAAGATGCCTGCATCCCATATCAGAAAGCATGGGTTTGATTCCTGGCTCCAGTTCTTGATTCCAGCTTCCTACCAATGGAAACCCTAGAAGACAGCGGTGAAGGCTCAAATAATTGCATTCCTGCCACCAAGACTGAGAACCTAGCTCCCAGTTACAGTCAGGCCCAGCCCTGGACTGTTAAGGGCACTTGAGGAGTGAACCAGCAGATGGGAGATATCTCTCTTTCAAATTAAAAAAAAAATGTTTTAAATTAACAACAACAACAAAAAAGCAAGTCCATTCAAATCATTAGTCAGTTCTAAAACTTTGAGGTTTTCATTTATTCCTTTGTGTCTCCATTCATTATATTGTTAAAAATTCTGTCAGGTCTGCATTCCAAGTATAGATTTAGAATCTGACAAGTTACCACTTCTATTAACAACACATTGGTCCAAACAGCTATAATTTCTGAGTGAAAATAGTAAATTTTTACCTAACAACCTCTAGTTTTACCTTTGCTCCAACACAGTACATTACTCATCTAGAAGTCAAAATAATATTGCCCTGCCTTTCCCTCTTACCTAGATTAAAATATAGTCTCCAAGGTCATAAATGATCTAGAACCTACACTTCTATGCTCTTATCTTCTATTACATTCCCCATCATGTAGATTCTGCCACTCTGCTCTCTTTGTTGCTCCTTGAATATGTTGCACTTGCTCCTTACTCAAGGCTTTTATTCTTCCTATTCCCATTACTCAGAATGTCTTTCCCCCAATATCCCACATGACTTAGTTACTCCATCACTTCAATTGAGTTCTAAAATGCAAAGTTGGGAGTGCCAACGACAAAGTTGGCCATGTCAAAAATGCTTAGGTCCTAGGCATTGTAAATAATCAACCATCCAACATGTCAACATATAATGAAAAATAATACCTCTACTTATATCAATTATTAATTCAGTCATGTTCTATTTAGTGTAACTGAGCTACTCATAACTCATTAAGTTTAATAAATTACAGATAGAAGTTATAGCTAATAATATTTGTTAGCTTTTATTAATTGACAAGTTAAAACTATAGGATATACTACACGATATATAATATAGGTATGAGGGCTTGTCAAGAGTTTGTAGAAAATGTGCATTAACTTTCAATTCCATTTTCCATTAAGTAAGTAAACTTGGAAAAGAGAGCATTTTGTATACATTTGTTTTAGCTATAAGATTATGAATGATTATATGATAGGTTATTAGAAATTTTGGGTCAAAAAATGAAAAAGACTGCCTAGGAAACTTTATTATTTTTTTTGACAGGCAGAGTGGATAGTGAGGGAGAGAGAGACAGAGAGAAAGGTCTTCCTTTTTGCCGTTGGTTCACCCTCCAATGGCCACCACGGCTGTTGTGCTGCGGCCAGTGCATCGCGCTGATCCGAAGCCAGGAGCCAGGTGCTTCTCCTGGTCTCCCATGCGGGTGCAGGGCCCAAGTACCTGGGCCATCCTCCACTCCACTCCTGGGCCACAGCAGAGAGCTGGCCTGGAAGAGGCGCAACTGGGACAGAATCCGGTGCCCCGACCGGGAGTAGAACCCGGTGTGCTGGCGCCGCAATGCGAAGGATTAGCCTAGTGAGCCCTGGCACCGGCCAGGAAACTTTATTTTTGTCAAGCAAAAATTAAAAATAAAATAAGTGATGATAGAATAGTAATATAATTGAAATCAACAGTTTAAGTAATAGTAATATGTGACAATATAACATTGATAAGGTTTTTTCTGGAAATTCAAAAATTTGCAGCTGTAATATTAGTTGATAAAACTATAGGCAGACTCAGTGAGACATCTGCTCACAAAACAATGGAACTTCATGTTACGACTGTATTTTTCTAAGTCTTTCTCCACTTTCAAGAAAGTGAACAAATGAAAATTTGGCATGATACCTATTCAAGACTGCAAATCTCAACATACACTGTCAGTCACAGTTTTCATTATTTTCTTTTGTAAGGAAATGTATTATTCAGCTTTTCCAAAAATATTTCCAATAATGAGCACAGCAGACATTTTTTTAAAGTACCTTTTCTCTATAATATTCATAAATATCCAATTGTAAAAGAAAGTTAATACTGGAGAGCGGCAAGATGGCGGCATAGGAAGGGAGCACACTGATAGTCCGGGGAGAGACAGTTTAATAAAAGTGGGGATACTGCAGGTTCAAGGAAGAGTAGGGGAAGAAACAGCAGAGGAAACTCTTCCAGAACTAGTGATTCATGGTGGACCTGCATCAAATTGAGAAGTTTCTGGACTGCAAAAGAAACAGTCAGGAAAGTGAATAGGAAACCGACAGAATGGGAAAATATATTTGCAAATTATGCAACAGATAAAGGGTTGATAACCAGAATCTACAAAGAGATCAAGGAACTCCACAACATCAAAACAAACAACCCACTTAAGAGATGGGCCAAGGACCTCAATAGACATTTTTCAATAGAGGAAATCCAAATGGCCAACAGACACATGAAAAAATGTTCAAGATCACTAGCAATCTTTATATACAGAAGATCGATTTAGTATGTATTAAGTAACGATTACATCAGTTTGTACCCACACAGAAACACAAAGTGTAAAAATTCCGTTTCAGTGCTAGTTATAGCATTACTTCACATTGGACAACACATTAAGGACAGATCCCACATGGGACATAAGTACACAGTGACTCCTGATGTTGATTTAATAATTTGAC
>JADBBT010003771.1:0-11063 GCA_015711505.1 Sylvilagus bachmani | reverse complement strand
TCAGTAATCTCCCTAGGCTCTAGTCATGAGTTGCCGAGGCTATGGAAGCCTTTAGGGTTCGCCGACTTCGATCTTATTCCGACAGGGTCATAGTCAAAGTGGAGGTTCTCTCCTCCCTTCAGAGAAAGGTACCTCCTTCTTTGATGGCCCCATTCGTTCCACTGGGATCTCACTCACAGAGATCTTTCATTTAGGTCTTTTTTTATTTTTTTCCAGAGTGTCTTGGCTTTCCATGCCTAAAATACTCTCATGGGCTCTTGAGCCAGATCCGAATGCCTTAAGGGCTGATTCTGAGGCCGGAGTGCTATTTAGGACATCCGCCATTCTATGAGTCTGCTGTGTATCTCGCTTCCCATGTTGCATCATTCTCTCCCTTTTTGATTCCATCAGTTAGTATTAGCAAACACTAGTCTTGTTTGTGTGATCCCTTTGACTCTTAGACCTATCAGTGTGATCAATTGTGAACTGAAATTGATCACTTGGACTAGTGAGATCTTTTTAACTTTTCCTGAGAGATGCTCTCTTGGTTGATGTTCCTGTCACAACAGCCTAAATGAACTCTCCATTCCCTTCCAGTGTTTGAGCTCAGGAGAAGTTTTGAAAATTTTGGTAGTTGCTGAGAGATGAAAATCCCTAGACCTTTCAAAAAATGGTTAATACAAGATCAAGAGCCCATGAGAGTATTTTAGGCATGGAAAGCCAAGACACTCTGGGGAAAAAAAAAAAAAAAAAGAAGACCTAAATGAAAGATCTCTGCGAGTGAGATCCCAGTGGAAAGAACAGGGCCATCAAAGAAGGAGGTACCTTTCTCTGAAGGGAGGAGAGAACTTCTACTTTGACTATGAGCCTGTCGGAATAAGATCAAAATCGGCAAACCCTAAAGGCTTCCATAGCCTTGGCAACTCATGGCTAGAGCCTAGGGAGATTACTGACGCCATAAACAAGAGTGTCAATTTGTTAAGTCAACAACAGGAGTCACTGTGTACTTATATCCCATGTGGGATCTGTCCTTAATGTGTTGTCCAATGTGAAGTAATGCTATAACTAGTACTGAAACAGTATTTTACACTTTATGTTCTATGTGGATGCAAACTGTTTAAATTTTTGCTTAATATATACTAAATTGATCTTCTGTATATAAAGATAATTGAAAATGAATCTTGATGTGAATGGAATGGAAGAGGGAGCGGGAGATGGGAAGGGAGTGAGTGGGAGGGAAATGATGGGGAGGGGGAAGCCATTGTAATCCATAAACTGTACTTTGGAAATTTATATTTACTAAATAAAAAATAAATAAATTTTAAAAAATCAAAAAAAAGAAAAAAGAAAATTCAAATCATTGCTACAAAACCAGTTTGCTCTGGTATATATCATACAGGACTGTAGCAACAATATTTGCACTGTATTATTAACCTATTTTACAAGAAGTCTTGTTTATTTATAGCCCTGTACATGTGGTGTCTATTAAGTAACATCCCCGAGAATGGAAGCTACTTACCTGTTAAATGAAAACCAAAGTTGTCAGAAATAATTTAGGGGAAAATAAAAGCACAGGAAAAATCTTGAAAAAAAATGGTTAATAAAGTGACACATGATAAGATCAAGACATTCATGAGTGACAAGAACATAGGGAAGGGAACCTTTCAAAGTAGCTAAGGCACTTATCACCAGAAAAGTTTTGCATTAACATATAATGAAGTGAAATCCAATAAAATGAATTTCTCATTAGGGTTTACTGAATGAAGAGACATGAAAGTTTATTTCCTCAATATCCTGTGGATAAAACAATAATTTTGCTTCTATTTATTGAGCTCTTTCTACTTGATAACTCCTTGACTGCATACTAATATTTCTAGAATTATCCATAAACATGAGGTAGGAACTGAATTAGCCGTGCATTGCTGCAAAACAGATTAACAAAATCATAGCAGCCAAAAACAGGTTAGCAGCCCAGGTAAATTCTTCTAGTCTTTGCTCAAGGTATCACAGTGCTTTAAATCCACGTTGTTAAACTGAAATATATTTGACCTACAGTGGTCTTCAGACTCGAGTGATAACATTTGGTCAGAGCGTCCTCCATATATACTTGAAGTACATACATCGTAGCTTGATGTGCAAATGAGATGTAACCAAAGAGTATATGTTCATAATCAAGCACTTGAGCTTCAGCCAATCACAGGCTAAAACCAATGAGACCACATTCATATTAGCCAAGTGAGGACCACAGTCAATGAGGTTGCTTCCATACATCACTTCCTTTTCCCTGCAGTTGTGGTAGGCTGGGACATATTGAACCATCTTCAGACTTGAATGTTTCCTCATTGTAGAACCTTTATCTTGCTCATGTAGATGTCCTTAGCTTTTTCTTTTAACAGGGTATTAGTCATGATGAGAATTTATTTAGAAGCTTGGAGGAAACATGTATTTCCAAACTTACTCAGGTTGTTTGAACTCATTTGTTGCTGAAGGATGTGGGTTTCCATTTATTATTGGCTTTTTTACTCTGTTTCTACAGTTTAACTGAATTTGTATTCTTTTTTCTATGACTCTCTTCATTTTTATTTTGCTTTATTTTTTTGAATTTGGATTTACACATATGTTTTATTTGAAAGGGAAAGAGAGAGAGATCTTCAATTCACTAGTTCACTCCTCAATGTCCACAGCAGCCAGGGGTATCTGAGCCATCATATGCTGCCTCCTAGAATGCATTGGCAGGAAGTTTGATCAGAAACAGAGGGATGGGAACACGAGCCTGTACTCTGATAGGGGACATGGACGTTCTAAGCAGTTGGTTAAGTTGTTGTGCCACACTGTGCTCCCTCTCCAACAACACACCAGTGATAGCACGTGAGTCCTTCTGCTTCAGATGTCTCTGTCTTCTTCTGTCTTTAAAGTACTAACACAACTAAATCAGGCTCACCTTGGATAGTCTTCAGATTTTAAGGTCAATTAACTTAAGCATTTTTTGTTGTTTTTAAGAGATTTATTTATTTGAAAGGCAGAGTGACAGAGAAAGGGACACACACACACACAGAGAGAGAGAGAGAGAGAGAGAGAGAAAGAGAGATCTTCCATCTTCCATCTTCTATTTTCTGGTTCACTCCTCAAATGGCCATAACATCCAGCATCCAGGGCTGGACCAGGCCAAAGACACGAGCTTGGAACTCCATCTTAGTCTCCCACTTGCATGCTAAGGCACAGGGCCATCATCTGCTGCTTTCCCAAGCACATGTACAGGGAGCTAGCTTGGAAGTGGAGCAGCTGGGCCTCCCAATCAGAGCTCACATGGGATGCTGGTGTCGCTGGTGGCAGCTTAACCGACTGTACCTCAATATTGGGCCAAATTTATGCTGTAAATTGCAACCACACAGTCCCTCCCTCACAGCAATATCTAGAATAGCACTTGACTGAACAGCCAGAGAGCAGGAATCCTGAAGAGAAGAGGGAGAGCTTTAGAATTCCACTGACCATGTAATTATGTTGTCAGAGTCATAGAATTTCGTAAAACCTAGCATATTGTGGTAATATAAACTATTTAAATTCCCACCCAATAATTTCTCTTATCTCTGTCTTAACTTCATTCTAACCCAGGAATCCAAGAAGCCAATGACCTAAGAAGCCTTGTATTTATGAATAAGATCACCATGAGTCTTATATCCCTAATCAGACACATACGTATAACACATTTTAGTTCTAAAGTATTTAAGAACATTGAAGTTTTTATAAAGGATTGATTTGATTTGAAAGGCAGACCAATGAATAGTGACAGAGACAGATTTTATTGTTTCATCTGGTGATTCACAGCCTTAATGTCATCAACAGTGGAGGCTGGGCCAGACCAGAGCCAGGAGCAAGGAACTCCATCCAGGTCTCCCATGTGGGTGGCAGAGCCCAGGCACTTAGGCCACCCTCCACTGCTTTCCCAGGTGCATTAGCAGGGAGCTGGATGGGAAATAGAGCAATAGGACGTGAACTGATGCTCTCATATGGGATGCTGGCTTATAAGCCATGGCTTAACCATCTGCACCACAATGCTGGTGCCACTGATTTGTATTCTTTTGGTTTCTCACACACACAACACAGGCCCAGAACCCATCAATCAAATAAGTCATCAACAGCGAAATAAAACAGTCAAGAAATAGCCTGGCACTAGTTTCAGATTATAAATGATTTGGAAAGTAAAGCAAAGACAAGAGCACTGGCAAACACCCTCTAGACTCATGGCCACACCCCCAGTCTGAACTCTCAGAATCAGCTCTAAATCCTGTCGGTTTCACGTGCTCCTTTGTTATGGATATTATGTCACATTGCCAGTGGTGTTCTGCAGACTGTTTGTATGTGTCCACTGTTTTATATTGTTACCAATTCATGAGCTCCTGCTGAATCTCAGGTGTCACGGTTTGTGAACAATTAGCTTCTGCTCTTGCTCTTGGCACTCAACCAGAGCTGGTTCTTCTGGTTGCCTCCTTCACACTGGACAAGCCAAAGGTCCCTGGAGAGGCCCTTGGCCCACAGCTCCAAGCTCGATGGGGAGGAACTAGCTTTCTGGCATCCTTTAGCAAACAGAAACCATCCTTATGTATTATATGTTTTCTTCCCCCCTCCCCTACATTAGTCACATTAGGTGTTTCTTCCTCACATTGCATCCATTTCTATCTCAGGATATTTGATTTATCCTGCCTGTGCCTGAAAATTTTCTCCTTCCATGTATTTAGAGGGTTATGAAGCCTTATTGAATTTCTTGAATAGATATGAGCTATTCAGATTATTTATCACTCTTTGTATGACTTCTGCAGTTTTTATCTTCCAAGGAAGTGATCAGTTTTATCTATGGTCAAATAGCTGGACACTTTTTGTTCATTTTGCTGTTTTCTGATATTTTATTATCATTTTAATATTCAAGGAATCAGGAGTGAGAAATCCCTCTTTCTTTTTAAAAACAGATTTATTTATTATTGGAAAGGTAGAGCTTCAGAAAACAAGAAAGAGAGAGAGAAATTTTCATCTGCTAGTTCACTCCCCAAATGCCCTGAACAGCCAGGGCTGTTTCAAGCCAAAATCAGAAGCCAAGAACACCACCTGGGTCTTCCATGTGTGTGGCAGGGGCCCAAGGACTTAGTCCATCTTCTGCTCCCTTCCCAGGTACATGAGCACCTGGGACTCAAACCAATGCTCCAGTGTAGGATGCTGGTGTCACAAGTAAGAGCTTAACTCACAGCACCACAACTCTGGTCTCTGTCTTTGATTTCTGATATTGGTAATTGATTTCTATCTATCTCTATCTATCTATCTCTATCTCTCTCATTTCTATCTCTACCTCTCTCCCTCTTCTTAGTGCTGAATGCAATCAAATCCAGACTTGCATAAGAAATGTTTGAAATGACTGCTGCAATAGAGAAAATATGATAAACTTGGAATCTATAAATATCAAAATGAAGCAGAAAAAGAAAACTTCCTCTTACCTGTTGGAGTCCTACTAGTAGAAGCAGCAGAAGGCTTGCGTGTGGACAGTGGCAGTGCGTAAGCATCAAGCATAAGGTTGTCTGGCAGGAAATGTTTCTTCTCACTGTGGTGAGCCCATTCTCAGGAAGCATTGTTTAAGGGGAGCGCTGGGTACTTAAGGGCTTCAGGTTCCAGAGGGACGTAGGGTGGAGAGAGTACTGAGAGAAATGTGGCCTAGGCAATACAGAGGGCAGCTTGTGGATAATTATGAATACTTAGTCACTGCTGAGACTGGTAAGAAGTGTATGGTGTTACAGATCTTTTAAAAAAAAAAGTCAGATTTGGGTTCATTTGTTTTTATTCTAATGTTCTCTCATTTTCAATATAATTAGTTTCTGCTATAATTTGGAAATTTGTCTTCTATTTTTTGGGGGTTAAATTGCTCTTTTTTCTCTGGTTGCTTAAGGCTGAAGACTACTGATTGGTCAATTTTTTTTTATTTCTAATGTATAATTTAACGCTATATATTTTCAGGTAAGTGCTGTTTCGCTGCATTTCAAAAATTTGACAAGGTAAATTTTAATCTGATATAGTTCAATGGGATCTTTTAAGTTGTTTTTTTTTTTCTTCTTCTTAGAATTCTCCTTTGACCCACACATTACACATAGGTTGGACTTGGGAGGAAAAGATTCATCTGGATTTTCTCAGTGAACTCAATCTGAATTCCAAAAGTCCTAACTAGTGAGAAAGGAAGGCAGAAGGGAGGGTTGGAAGGGGATAAAGTGAGATCTCAGTCAGACACTGCTGACTTCAATAGTGAATGAAAGACTGCAAGACAGGCATTTGACCTAATGGTTAAGACACAATACACAAGACCTCGGTTGAGTTCCTGGCTCTGTGATTTGGCCCTGGTTCATGTCTGGCTGCTGTGGGCATTTAGAGTGCAGACCTTTCTCTCTCTCTCTCTCTCTTTCTCTCTCTCCGTGTCCTTGGCTTTCAGACAAATAGGAAAGTCAGGGTCCATTAACCAAGGAAGGTGGGCCACCTCAAGAATATGGAGAATACAAGAAATCAGCCTTCTGATCTATGGTATTATAAGATTCAAAGTTGCCAGCGCCATGGCTCACTAGGCTAATCCTCCGCTTTGCGGCGCCGGCACACCGGGTTCTAGTCTAGGTCGAGGCGCCGGATTCTATCCCGGTTGCCCCTCTTCCAGTCCAGCTCTCTGCTGTGGCCTGGGAAGGCAGTGGAGGATGGCCCAAGTGCTTGGGCCCTGCACACGCATGGGAGACCAGGAGAAGCACCTGGCTCCTGGCTTTGGATCAGTGCAGTGCGCCGGCCGCAGCGCGCCGGCCTCGGCGGCCAGTGGAGGGTGAACCAAAGGCAAAGGAAGACCTTTCTCTCTGTCTCTCTCTCTCACTGTCCACTCTGCCTGTCAAAAAATAAATAAATAAATAAATAAAGATTCAAAGTTTATCATTTTTACTTTGTGGTAAATTGTAACCTCAAAGACAGAAAACACATGCATTCACATTTCAAGATAGAATTCAGCCTAAGTCTCTCCAGTTTAGGTAACACTTGAACACCAACCTGGCCTTGGCATGAATCACTTCTGTGCTAATATAATTTCTCATTAGTGTTTTCAGCTGGTCTTTGTTTCATGAGTATTAGTGGGCATATATGAGTTAATATGCCTCTGTGTTCTTATTTTTCACCAATCCCATCCCTGACTCAATTAAAATTATTTCCTAAATTTTTTTCATTGTATAAATGAATATCAGAACAGAACACATCCATTTGGCTGTGGAAAAAGCTTTGTGCAGATGTAAGAAATGAAAGTATTTATCTCAGAAATATTTGTGAGGATTAAAGGCATAACTATGTCCTTTGATTACCATTGAATAGATGTTTAGATTTTAATATCTTCAATATTTGATTTTCTGAATAGAAAAAAATATATAAATATGAGCAAAAATTTTAACTTCATTTACTCTACTTTAAAATTAGCGATGGGAAGCCAGAAGAGAGTTTATAGGTAGTGTTTTCTTTAGGAATTGCAAACAAATGCTATAATTCCTGAGGGTCAACATTTCTGCCCATTATATGATCCAATGTTCAATCCAATTATCTACAAGAAAATATGAAACTCGTACATACCTCATTCATTTCCACGGTCTGAAAGACAACAATTAAATTGTTTTCCCTTCATTTAGCTCACACTCATTAGCTAATTGGACATGTATTACTTGTTTCAAAATTCAATCTTGTTGACAAGAGCAGGCACTTCATATGATTATTTTCATTTTAATGTGTTTTTGGACTACTGGGCATGTGACATTTGGCTAAAGTGAATTTTATTTTCACAGCTTACAGAAAAATGTTTTTTGTTAATTTGAGTGTTGTGGACAATAATCTAATTAGATATAATTGTTATTTGACAACAGAGGCAGTTGCAAAAGAAGAATGAGAGGAGAATTAAAAAACTATGAGTACATCTTCAAATCTAATTCTTCCCTTCATATATGCATATATATTCAATCTGTTTATAGAGTTTATATAATGCAATTATTATGTTATAAAAGTAACAATAAATATAAAATATATTTAATTTTAATAACTTTAATATATAAATGTAATATATACATATATATCTTATGCAGTCATGTGCCACATAATCATGTTTTAGTAAACAATGGCCTTATAAACAATGGCAGTCCCATAGGATTACAACAACCAGTGACATTCTAGCTGTCTTTGTGTAAGTATTCTATGATGTTCACAGTCAGAACCTTCTGCTTGTGTTTAAATGATACATGAAGCTATACGCACATTGTGTATATACACATATATCATAAATCAGATGTATACAAGGGATGTATACATTTCTATATCATACACACACAGGAGGATACATCAAAAGTTCATGGGGTGGAACTAGTTAATTTTACTTCGATGCAATTTTTTTGAAATCCATGCATAGTGCTTTTTTTTTTATAATACTCATTGTCCATGGATTTCCTGTGTATGTGTGTGTGTGTGTGTGTGTGTGCGCGCAATCACACTGGTTTAAATATCTCGCTTGCTGAGTATTTATAGAAAAATGGTTACATTCATTGTACAGTCTATTTTGTCTTTGGGTAGGCTATGTTGCCATAAATGCTCTATGAATCTATTCCGTTTCAGTGCATATTTTGAATACAGGCATTGCTAGTATATGTTTAGGGCTATTTGTATTTTTTAAAAAAATATTTATTTATTTAACTTAAAATCAGAGTTACAGAGCGAGAAGGAGAGACAAAGGCATCTTGTATCTGCTGGTTCACTTTGCAGATGACTACAATGGCCAGGGCTGGTCCAGGTGGAAGCCGGGAGCCAGGAGCCAGGAGCTTCATCAGAGTCTCCCATGTAGGAGCAGGGTCCCAAACACTTGGGCTATATTCCTCTGCTTTTCCCAGGCCATTAGCAGGGAGCTGGATCAGAAGTGGAGCAGTGAGGACACGAATCAGCAGCCATAAGGGATCCTGGCATCAGAGGCAGCAGCTTTATCAGCTATACCATAAAGCCAGCCCCTAAGAATAATATTTCTAATCCAAGTAGCCTCAGAAGATAGAGATCATGTCTTTTTTCAGAAGAGAGAGCAGCTTTATTTGTCATCAAGTCTAGCAAGTTTAATGTTTGTATCCATGGAAAATGTGAAAGTTTGCTTGAAACTCACTGTAAAATATTTGGGTTGCCCAAACTTGGAGTGTTTCTCTTGTAACAGCTCAGCCCTCATGCAGGCATCCCCTGGCCCTTTGTATAACACCAAATGGGAATTGGAGTTTGAGGAACTTGAGAAAAAAATTATGATGTTATGGCTACTGCTGTTGCTGTGAATAATAAACTGTCCTTTGACTCTGACCCAGGAGTCTCATGTTTTTCTGCCAGCATCCATAAAACTCACAGGTTAACTTGTTATCTTGCAAGTAGAATAAAATTTCAAACCTACCACAATTCTTGAAATAGTAAGATATGGTTGTGAATTATGGAAGTTACTTTTTTCAGCAAAATAGACTCATGACATGTATGCTCATTTTCAAGAAGTTTAGAAACTTATTTTCACACACATGCACAATTACCTAGTAAGATGGAACTAGTTCTGATAGTATGAACAATGGATGTTGTTCCAGCTTGCACTTCAATTTGTGAAGTGAACACATTTATTATACCAATATTATTAACTCACTGTCTACAAACACAAAATGTAGTTAGTCATTTCATGCTTCTTTTTTAAATTTGAAATTGCCCCTTTTTTTAGTGGTCTTATGTATTTATTCTTGCATGGAAGGAACAGAAGATACAAGCTAGTGGAGTGGACCACCAACAATTCGGGTCAATGATTTTAAGCATAGTTCAAATCACATTAGAAATCTTTAACTCTTTTGGTTGTGGCCATGTATCATAAACTCTGATAATCCAAGATAAAGTTAAAATATCTCTAAGTAAAGATGAAGCAGAGATTACATTGGTTTATGTGTATCCTATCAGAAGATGCCTATGCATCATGGAATATGGAAGATGAGGAAACCTCAAAGAGTTTATGGAAAATGGATTACAATGAAAGTTTATTTTGTTGTAAAATTATTTTGAAATCCATTTATAAATGCATTATCATGAACTTTTGAAGTTTAAAAAATTGCCCAAATACATATTTTCTAAAGATTTATTTTATGTATTTGAAAGGCAGAGTGATGGAGTTGGTGCAGGGGAGAGTCATCTTCCATCCACTAGTTCACTCACAATTGAACTGCACTGGCCAAGGCTGAGTCAGGTTGAGCCAGGAGCCAATAGTTTCATTCAGGTCTCCCACATGGGTGCAGGAGCCAAACACTCAGACATCTTACACTGTTTTCCCAGGTATATTAGTGGAGAAATGGATCAGAAGTGGATCAACCAAAAATCGAACTGGAGCCCATAGAGAATGCTGGCATTGCAAGTGGTGACATTACCTGATGTGCCACAGTGCTGATCCCCCAATTACATACCTTATAACATATTTTCCATGAGCATTTTCAAACAAAATAGACTTGAAAATGAAAATTGTTGAGCATGTCACAAATTTTCAGTTAAAATTTAAACACCTAAGAATAATTGTGTGTTAATTACAGAGTTCAACCACTAGTACTAAGATAAAAAAAATACTAAAATGTATAAAGTATTACATTGTACAACAACAGTCAGCACAAGAGCTGATCAAGTCACTGTTTCTCATAGTGTCCATTTCACTTCAACAGGTTTCCCCTTTGGTGCTCAGTTAGTTGTCGCCCGATCAGGGAGAAGATATGATATTTGTCCCTTTGGGACTGGCTTAATTCACTCAGCATGATGTTTTCCAGATTCCTCCATCTTGTTGCAAATGACTGGATTTCATTGATTTGATTGCTGTATAGAATTCTATAGAGTACATGTCCCATAATTTCTTTATCCAGTCTACTGTTGATGGGCATTTGGGCTGGTTCCAGGTCTTAGCTATTGTGAATTGAGCTGCAATAAACATTAATGTGCAGACGACTTTTTTGTTTGCCAAATTAATTTCCTTTGGGTAAATTCCAAGGAGTGGGATGGCTGGGTTGAATGGCAGG
>JADBBT010003770.1:0-11063 GCA_015711505.1 Sylvilagus bachmani | reverse complement strand
GTGTGTGTGTGTATATATATGCACAGTGTGTGTGTGTATATATATATGCACAGTAAGTGTATGTATATATATGCACAGTAAGTGTGTGTGTGTATATATATGCACAGTAAGTGTGTGTGTATATATATGCACAGTGTGTGTGTGTGTCTATATATATGCACAGTAAGTGTATGTATATATATGCACAGTAAGTGTGTGTGTGTATATATGCACAGTGTGTGTGTGTATATATATGCACAGTAAGTATGTGTGTGTGTATATATATGCACAGTGTGTGTATGTATATATATGCACAGTGTGTGTGTGTGTATATATATGCACAGTAAGTGTGTGTGTGTGTGTATATATATACACACTATCTGCACTTTCTGCAGCTTCAGGCATCCACCAGAGTCCTGAAACGTATCCCCATTGAAAAGGGGAACCACTGGCCGGCGCCGTGGCTCAACAGGCTAATCCTCCGCCTGTGGTGCTGGCACACCGGGTTCTAGTCCCGGTCAGGGCACCGGATTCTGTCCCGGTTGCCCCTCTTCCAGGCCAGCTCTCTGCTGTGGCCCAGGAGTGCAGTGGAGGATGGCCCAGGTGCTTGGGCCCTGCACCCCATGGGAGACCAGGAAAAAAGCACCTAGCACCTGGTTCCTGCCATCGGATGAGCGCGGTGCGCCGGCCGCAGCGCGCCGACCGAGGCAGCCATTGGAGGGTGAACCAAGGGCAAAAAGGAAGACCTTTCTCTCTGTCTCTCTCTCTCACTGTCCACTCTGCCTGTCAAAAAAAAAAAAAAGGGGGGGGGAACCACTGCCCCACAACATAGTTCTCCAATATTCCATGCATGGCCTCAAATGATTCCTGGACTGCATGGCTGTTGTCACACTGTGGTCACACTCTGTGGCTCACGGTCCCTAGGCTCCAGCCCCAGGCCAACCCTCAGCTGACACCGACAGGTCACATTTTTGCAAGCACGGGTCAAAGGACCCTCTTTCAGCCTCACCATTCGTGCAAGGTCTTAACAATGTTACTGATATCCTTCTTTCGGATGTCACGGCCAATGCAGAAATCCACTTCTAGCAGCTGGTTTCGCTGGTCCAGCTTGCCCTGGATGATGTCAGTGTAGACAGCCTCAATGATGAGGTCTTCCAGTTCCCGGAGATTCCGCATCTCCAGGTCTTTCAGCAGCACGGAGTAGGGAATACACTGTAGATAAGGCCATGCGACAGTTATAAAAGTCATCTGGTAAGCATTAAGCAAAACGCAGGCATTACTCACATACCCAGCAGCTGCCTCTGGACGTGGGCAATGCAGGTGGTGGTAATGATTACTATCCAGGGCACAGAGAAAAGTGAACTGTGAGGCCGAAGAGACTCAAACAAGACCTCAAGCATCTAAGAAGGCATCCCCTGGTCCTCTGCCTGCTGGACTCCTCTTTCAAACTCAAGAGCATAACTGCAGATTCCAGACTCCTTCCAAAGCAGAGAATGCAGGCTTCTCCGCCACCTTCTGAAAACTTGCAGATTTTGCATAAAACGCAGATCGTCACAAAGCTCCAGAGACCCCACACTGGAGAGAAGTGCTGCTCGCCCAGCACAGCACAAGCTAGACTTGCAGGCCAGCACCGCCACCTACAGGTGACCAGCAGGCACTGCCAGCTCAGAGCCCACCCTGTTTTCTTTCCCCACCCACAGTCCTGTAAGAGGCTGTACTTCTTTTTCTTCATACTATTTGTTGAACTCCTGGAGTAAGGTTAACTATTCGAGCACTAAGTTTACTGAAAACAGATCACTGTAAAAATTAAGAATGGGAATCTGAGAGGGAGGGTGAGGAAGGGTTGGAACATCCATGGGGGTAGGGACTCCCACTAAGTCACTATGTCCTAAATCTGCATACATGAAATATATGAAACTTGCATAACTTAAATAATTTTTTTTAAAAAGACAATGATTGAGACCGGTGCCGCGGCTCACTAGGCTAATCCTCCGCCTACGGCGCTGGCACCCCAGGTTCTAGCCCCGGTTGGGGTGCCAGTTCTGCCCCGGTTGCTCCTCTTCCAGGCCAGCCCTCTGCTGTGGCCCGGGAGTGCAGTGGAGGATGGCCCAAGTCCTTGAGCCCTGCACCCGCATGGGAGACCAGGAGGAAGCACCTGGCTCCTGGCTTCAGATTGGAACAGTGCGCCGGCCATAGTGGCCATTTGGGGGGTGAACCAACAGAAGGAAGACCTTTCTCTCTCTCTCTCTCTCTCTCTGTCTATAACTCTACCTGTCAAATTAAATTTAAAAAAAAGGACAATGATTAAACAAACTATAAAATAGTCCTAAGGAAACTGAAATTTAAAATAACAATAAAGGAAAATGCAAAGAGAGACTGTACTAACACTCTGCATGACTCCAAGACAACAGATCTACACAGCAAGTTGTCTGAAAAATCCTCCAACACATCACAACTAGTTTTGAAACTGACACAGTGATCAAATCTGTAGAAACAGAAGAAAGTTGTACAAAGAGAAGTCGTTAACAGCAAACAAACCCAGAAGGGTTTTCTAAGGCTAAAGGGGTGATAACCAGGGCTCGCAGAGGGGCTTACAATGACAGATTGCAGCAATCCGTCACTCCTGCTTCTACGTGAGAGCCCACAGTCAGGACAAGAAAACAAGCCTCCCACGTGAAATGCCAGCCAGTCAGAAATCTGTGATCAGTCCAGGGACAATGGAAATGGCAACCCCACGAACAAATATACAATGCTCAAGCTCCATCACTGAGGGGAAATGCAAACAGAAAACCTTCTCCACATAGCCCCAGGAAATCTTACACAGCTAGGCTGAGGTTAGGCAGAGAGCCCAAACCAAACATTAATTAACAGGATGTGGACCCTCTTATTAACAGCTGTGAGCAGCCAGCTGCAAGCTTCCTCTAAACCAACTGGGACAGAGTGTGCGCAGGGGTAGGGGCGTGGTATCTCATGGAAGGAGAGGGTCTAAAGTGAACCGTGGTACCCTCAAATAAGACCTCAAGCCAACGAAGAAGGTGTTCCCCAAATAGTGTAACAAACCTGGGGAATCTCAGAAAAAGGCAGCAGATGAAGCTGTGAACTTGCTGTGAGATGCTTTGTTGTCTGAGAAAAGGGAATCTTTAAACAGCAGCCTCCTGTAAGCACAGCAAGAAGCTCACAGGCACCACAGCACCCACTGACCACCACCACTGCCACGCACGCTCTTCCTGGATGGGGTGTGCAGGAACTGCGTACACCATCTGAGTCTTCTCTTTCCTTTGCTAAGTAATTCTTGTGCACTGATGATGCGACCCTCCTGTATGTGGCTGGGAGCTCCCTCCATGACACCCACAGACCCTTGACTCGGGGTGAGGAGGAAGACGGGAGGGGGTCAGGACTGTACCTTCATTCTCGAGGCCAGGCTCACGATGGTCAGATGTTTCAGCTTGTTCTGCTGAGCTGTGCTCAGTTCTGGCAGGCTCTCCTTGTTGGCTGCTCAGTCCCACCCACCACAAAAATCAAGACACAAAATAAAATTAGGATTTATTTTATGGAATCAGCTCACCAACACCCCAAGCCAAATCTCCTAGAAATCACTGCCATGACATTGCATTTTTTCACTGGGCAAACACTCTATGAGCAACTCCCGTCCTCTCTGGAAGACAAGACCTCGTCTCGTACCCCTAGTCCCCTGAAAACTCAGACAAGCAAACACAATGGTACGACAATTATCTGCACGGACTACTAGTTGAGCCCCTTGTGAGTCCAATTCAGTCCAACACATCTTCACTGAGCAGGTGCTCTGCGCAGTGCACTGTCTTCAAGGAATCAAAGATGAATAAGATGGGCTTTGTCAGGGCCGCTACACTGCACAACCCCAGAGGCTCCAACCACCAGCAGGACCAACTCAGTGGCCCCAGAGCTGTCCTCAGCCTTTCAATCAGATGTTTCAATAGCTGCAAATGCAAAGCTGAATAAACTACCAGAGGGGAGGGAAGCCGGAGGGGGAAAGGAAGGAAGAGGGAAAAAGGAGGGTGAGCTGGGGGGCTGGGAGGAGAGGGGAAGGAGGAAAGGAGCGAGCGAGCAAGAGGGAGTGCGCACAGCCTCATCTGGGAAGCGCAGGAGCTGAAGGAATGCAAAGCTCCACGGCAGAGACTGGTCTGAGATTTGCAGGACGGGCGACATGTCAGCACCAACAGTCACGTTAACAGCGGTGCTAACACAGAGCACTGGCTTCGTGGCGTGTGGATCACACACAGGTCCACGTGGACACACCCCCAGCTAATCCTCACAACCCCACCACAAGACAGAGCTCAGGTATCCTCAATCCCTTAGCCATAAATTTGGATTCCAAAAAAGCTGAATCCTAACTGATTAAAAATGAGACCGGCACCACGGCTCAATAGGCTAATCCCCTGCCTGTGGCACCGGCACACCAGGTTCTAGTCCCGGTCGGAGCACCGGATTCTGTCCCGGTTGCTCCTCTTCCAGGCCAGCTCTCTGCTGTGGCCCAGGAGTGCAGTGGAGGATGGCCCAAGTGCTTGGGCCCTGCACCCCATGGGAGACCAGGAGAAGCACCTGGCTCCTGCCATCGGATGAGCATGGTGCACCGGCTGCAGCACGCCAGCCACAGCAGCCATTGGAGGGTGAACCAACAGCAAAAGAAGGAAGACCTTTCTTTCTTTCTTTCTCTCTCTCTCTCTCTCTCTCTCACTGTGCACTCTGACTGTAAAAAAATAAAAAATAAAATAAAATGAAACGCACAGTGCTGAGCTTCACCAGTGGCAACCCCTGACCTGCACTCAGGCAGGCTTCTCACCCGACCTGCTGGGAATATTCACTTGATTTGTGGCAAAATCACAAATGTGTTTGGTAACAGATGCTGCCTGCATTCCTCCGGGAACGTTACATAAAAAAGCATATGTATATTACCTTTTTAGAGTCTCCCAAACTCAATTCTCAATCGCTGAATCTCCAGGAGCACAAAGAAGTACAGACTTGTATTACCACTGCCATTCACAAGTAAGGAAACTGAAGTACACAAGATTACGAGGGGGAAGGTGTCTAGCCTGGCAGCTAAGACACCTGCATTCCACATCAGAGTGCCTCGGTTTGATTCCCTGCTCTGGCCCCTGAACCCAGCTTCCTGCTAAAGAAGATCATGGGGGACAAACTTGATGACCCAACTGATTGGGTTCCTGCCACCCACAAGGGACACCTAGCTCTGGTCCCTGCCTGAGGGAGTGCTACAAGAATTTGGGGGAGTGAATCAGCAGATGGGAGAGCTCCATCTTGCTCTCTCTGCCTCTGAAATTAAAAGAAAAGAAAGACTAAGTGTTAAAGGACACACAGCTAGCAGAACCGGAGCTAGAACACAAATGCAGGCAGTCTGGTTCCAAAGCCTTGCAATGCTGCCTCTTCAGTGACAGGGGAGAAACGGAGGACACACTCGTGGAACAAAGTGGGGGCCAGGAGAAACTGGTATCCCAAGAAGCAGCAAACTGTCCAGGCCGACAGCAGCATGGAGCAAGCAGAAGTGAGCATAGCGAAGGAAGAGGACATCAGGGATGTGGCAGGGAAAGCCTTCAGCTTCAGGGCTGTCACACCACCAGAAACATCTGGGGAAGTGGACAAAAATGGTGAGGGTAGAAGGTGAGCTAGGATTTGGACTTTCCTGATAGCAAGATTCTACTTTATAATGACTCCCATGCTCTGTAAGAGAATGGGCTAGGAAAGAGTACAGTGCATCAAAAATGATTCCAAGGACTTAGACGCCTCTAAGTGGGAGAACAAGACAGGAAACTGTCCACACAGCCTGACGGCATTCACGTAACAGAACACATGAGCCAAAGGGGAACAAGCCCAGAGCTGCAGTGCTAACGGCAGCTTAATGGGGGCTCAGCTGTGAGTCACTGGTTAATTTGTTTTCCAAGTGTCCTTAAACACAGCGACTGTTTTGATAACACACTGAATTGATAACATGGTAAAGGAGCTTACAAGCGGGTATTCTGACACTTCACAGCACTGCTAACGCCCTACAAACACCAGTCCTCAAGAATCTCACCTGGAAAGTAAACAGGGGCACTAATCACAGGCGAGCTTACAGACAGTCCCCACTGGGTAAAACACAAGGCGAGAAGGGACACTCCTTCCGGAGCCGCCCACAGAGCTCGGCAGATGGACACTATTCCCCTGCCCTTCATCCCTGGAACCTCCGAGCCTCCACACCGAGCGACATGCTGCACACAGGTCTTAGAAGGACCCTAACCAACTCACCTATGTAGTCAGGGTATGTTCCATAGGCAAACAGGTTCAGCAACTGCAAATAAGCAGCATTAGCTCCTTCCGCAAGCTGAAGAGAAGAAGAAAGTGTTCAGCACGGATCAAGCTGTCTCCAGTCACTGCAGTGATTAAGCCGAAGATGGGAGACCCCCTCGCCAAGATGCCCTGGCTGTTTGTTCCATACTGTTTCATTAGGTGGAGTCCCTTCCATCTCTCTGGATTCTTGGGAAGAAAAACAAATCGGGGGACCAGTGCTGTGGCATAGCCGGTGAAGCCGCCACCTGCAGTGCTGGCATCCCATATAGACACTGGTTCAGGTCCCAGCTGCTCCTCTTCCAATCCAGCTCTCTGCTGTGGCCTGGGAAAGCAGTGGAGGATGGCCCAAGTGCTTGGGCCCCTGCACCTGCTTCGGAGACCCGAAAGAGGCTCCTAGCTCCTGGCTTTGGATCAGCGCAGCTCCAGCCATTGTGGCCAATTGGGGAGTGAACCAGAGGATGGAAGACCGACCCCTTCCTCCCTCCCTCCCTCTCTCTCTCTCTACCTCTGTGTGTAATTCTTTCAAATAAATATTTTTTAAAAATCAGATTATTAAAGCCCCAAACTTAAATTTTCCCACTCAGGAAGATTTCTTACACGCCACATGGCATGCCCAATAGCCGCCTCTGTGTGTGTCACTCTCACACACACACAGCATTAAGCACTGCAAACAGTTTACGCTTTTTCAGGATCCCCTTTGCATTAAAACACAGACTGAAACAGCCCTGTCCTCACATCAGCTCAGGAGGCGCAGCATGAGTCCCTATCAACCTAAACTGAACAAGGGTTACGGTTGATTCCACGTGTCAGACTGCATGTGGACTGTGAACCCTGGGAAAGATTAGCACAGCATATGATGTGAAGAAAAGCCAGGCTGGGACAGGAAACCAGCACATCAGGCCGCTCTCAGTAAGAACTTTCACTAAAATGACTTACTCTTCACTGGTGCTGACGGCAAGGAGCCACTGCACTGCCTGGAACGGCTCTGCTCTCAACTGCCCTAACTGAATGTCTCCTTCACTCATAAAAACGCTCCTGTCCTCTTCTAACCTGGCAAACTCTACAGTTTAGACAGGATGACAAGTAGGGTTCTGCAGCTACCAAGAAGCAGGACTATTCCACTGTAGCCACTTTCGAAAAGAAGTTCCAAGAACTGCATTCATAATTTCAGACCACTAAAAAGCAACAAGTAGCTATACTCCTGGTTCACATATGGAAAAACACAGCATGGAGAGAGAAAGGTGATTTGCTAAGCATCCCAGTAAGAGTTCACCATCTTAATACCTCAGTCTACCTTTCCAGGTTACCACAAATTTCGTGAGGTCCCTGAATTAAAAGTAGAAGAGAGGGCCGGCGGCGTGGTGCAGTAGGTTGATCCTCTGCCTGCAGTGCCAGCATCCCATATGGGCGCTGATTCTAGTCCTGGCTGCTGCTCTTCCAATCCAGCTCTCTGCCATGGCCTGGGAAAGCAGTAGAAGATGGCTCAAGTGCTTGGGCACCTGCACCCAGGGTGAGGAAACCCAGAGGGAGCTCCTGGCTCCTAGTTTCAGATCAGCACAGCTCCAGCCATCATGGCCATTTGGGGAGTGTACCAGCAGAAGGAAGACCTTTTTCTCTATCTCTCCCTCTCACTGTCTGTAACTCTCTCAAATAAATAAATAAAAATCTAAAAAAAAAAGTAGAAGAGAGCTGGCAAAGAGCATCAAATCTAGCACCATCTTTCAGGCAAACATTACGAAGCCAGCCGGAGCAGACTATTTTCTCTAGAGCAGATAATCTAAAACTTCTCCCGCTGGTCTAAGTCAATAAGATCTTTCTAGTTTTAATTTTCATCCATTTCCTCTTAGCCAATCTCCCAGTTAAAAACCTGTACATATTCGTTCAGGCTTTTTATGAATCTGAACAAACATATTACCCCTTCTGCCATTTCTGTTGAAGAACGAACCCAGTTTCCTTTACTCTTCCTTACAGGATTGATTTTCCATCTCTGGCAAACAGTTTTCACTGAAAGCCTACTGCATGTCAGCTCATGTATTCAGCCCCAAGGAAATGGTGAACACAGCAGAGCAGATCTCCACAGAGCTCACTCACTGCAAGCAAGACACACCGAGGCTAACAATTCCCCAGGCCAGCTTTGTGGGGCAGGGGGTAAGAGGCCACCTGTACCGCTGGCATCCCGTCCTGGGGTGCTGCTGCAAGTCGCAGCTGCTCCACTTCTGACCCAGCTCCTTGCTAATGTGGCAGGGAAGGCAGCAGAGGATGGCCCATGCTTGGGCCCCTGGTGCCCACGGAAGCCCAGATGGAGTTTCTGGTTCCTGGCTTCTGCTTGGCCTGCCTCAGCTGTAGTAGCCATTTGGAGAGTAAACCAGTGGATGGAAGGTAACTCTCTCTTTCTCTCTCTCTGCTTTTCAAACAAATAAATAAAATCTTTTTAAGAAATAATAAACTTCCTCTTCCGGGACGGTGCTTAGAGGCAGCCACAATGGTCCAGCATTCGACATACCGTCAGAGGCTCTCCTACAATACAGCCTCCAACAGAACCAGACCGTCCCAACTCCTGGTAGCAGAATGGTTTACCTTTCTACTAAGAAGGTTGGGAAGGCACCAAACTCTGCATGTGGCGTGTGCCCAGGCAGAGTTTGTGTTGTGAGACCTACAGTCCTGATGAGATTGTCTAAAACGAAAAAACATGTCAGCAGGGCCTATGGTGGCTCCACGTGTGCTAAATGCGTCTGTGACAGGATCAAGCGTGCGTTCCTTATCGAGGAGCAGAAAACTGTTGTGACAGTGTTGAAGGCAAAGCACAAAGTCAGAAAACTAAATAAAACATGAAGCTTTTGAGTAATTAACAATAATAATAATAATAATAAAACAATTTAGAATTACAGGGCCGGGCCCGGCGCTGTGGCATAGCGGGTGAAGCCGCTGCCTGTGGTGCAGGCATCCCATATGGGTGCCAGTTCGAGTCCTAGCTGCTCCACTTCTGATCCAGCTCTCTGCTGTGGCCTGGGAAAGAAGATGGTCCAGGTCCTTGGGCCCCTGCACCCACATGGGAGATCAGGAAGAAGCTCCTGGCTTCGGATAGCACAGCCCCAGCCATTGTGGCCAACTGGGGAGCGAACCAGTGGATAGAAGACCTCTCTCTCTGCCTCTCCTCTCTCTGTGTGACTGTGACTTTCAAATAAGTAAATAAATATTTAAGAAAGGAAAAAAGAAAAAAAATTACAGTGCCTCTTTCCATTTCTGGCCATCATAGGGAGAGGAGCCATGCGTGGGCCTGTGCAATAGGTGGTCATGGAGAACTGACTGTGGGCTTCCCACTGGAAGCCAGCTGCAAAGGCTCACGGTGGTCATGAAGGCGATGAACTGCCCAGCCAAGTCAGCCACCACGCGTATGCAGACACGCTCAACAAGGATGCAGACCCACGCTCAGCAGCATCCAGCACATGATCTAAACGCACAGCCAGCCAGGTCTGTGCCCGTGACCGCCCGCAGAGCAGAAGCCTGCGGTACAGCAGAGGCAGACCCGCCCACCAACACACCAAGAGCCCCTGAGGAGTACCCCCAAGCAACAGAGGTGTCTGCAAACTTCCCTCAAAAGCAAATTTATGAGCAGGACAAGTGCCCAAGTGAGAGGCAGAGGCTGGAAAGTGCACTGCGTGTTGCTTTACATCTCTCTGTTCTATCTGGTCTTTCTTCGGTGAATCTTTTCATTTTTGAGACACGATGACCAAAACCGGAAACTCAAGGTCCTAACAATAAACAAGCAAAGAAAACCAGACTACTTGCCAGCTCTTCACATCTCATCTTCTTAACACATCTGTTTCAGCACAACCACCTAGTCCTAGTCGCGCCCATCTCCTACTCACAGCAACACCTCGCTGCTCTGTAGGTCCCTGACCAATCTTTCTTATCTATATTGCACTAGAGGTGCAACTTTTGTCTGAAGAATCCCCGAAACTACTCCTATTAAGCAGCAGCCCATGCTTAAAGCACAACTTTTTCTAATTTATCAGGATAATTCAGTCTTTTCACTACCTTTCATATTCCTAGCAACCCAATCAATCCTCCCCAAATTCAGATGACAATACTGAATGAAAGGCCCCTAAGACATCATCCTCATCTCCTCCCTGCCTCACCAAGTCCAACCCGTCCCTCGACAGAGCAGCTCACAGGTCCACAGGACTTCAGCACTGAAGTCCTTGCAAACCAGGAGTCACAGAAAGGCTTACGATGAAGAGGAGAGACTGCTTGGAAACCACTCCTACCTCTTGCACATTGGCCAGCTCCAGCAGTTCCCCGAAGACGTAAACTCCAGGAGCCTCCAACACCTGGCTTATGAGAGCAGTGAGGGCTGAGCCACTGGTACCTTTGGCTAGTAAAATAAACTGTTCCAGGAGGTTACTTGAAGGTTTCTGTTCACCTGCCATTCTCTGGCGTTGAGGTCTGTCCAAAAGAAAAGGCGAGTCAGTCATCCTTCCTTCTCCTTTGCAGTCTCTGTATTTAACACGGGCTCGGAGCCCGGAACACTTCAGCTTACAGCGTTTACAGACTAAGCAGCTCCGGGCGGAGGCAACAACCACCTTGTGGACGGGTCGGGTCCAACCTGGAACTCGGCCTCCGTGCTGAGCTGTGAAACGTGTTGTGAAAGCCGCTGCTTCCCCGTCTGCCCCACTCCTGGGGACACCACTTCTGAGTCCTTAGAACTGACAGGGACGGGGCGGGTACAGTGGCACAGTGGCGGGTACTGTGGCACAGGGGCGGGT
>JADBBT010003769.1:0-11063 GCA_015711505.1 Sylvilagus bachmani | reverse complement strand
ATTGGAAGTTACATAAAATCAATCAATTTTAAAAAAATAATATCATGTAGGATCTCTGTCCTTAATGTGCTCTACAATGTGATTTAATGCTACAACTAGTACTCAAAGAGTATATTTCACTCTGTGATGCTATGTGAGGGCAAATGGTTTAAAATCTTTTCTTAACACTTACTAAACTGAGCTCCTGTATACAAAGAGAATTGAAAATGAATCTGGATGTGAATGAAAGGGGAGAGGGAGTGGGTAAGGGGGGAGGGTAGCGGGGTGGGGGAGGGAAGGTATGGGTGGGGAAGCCATTGTAATCCACAAGTTGTACCTTTGAAATTTATATTCTAAATAAAAGTCAAAAAAAAAAAAAAAGAAAGGGTCCCAAGCGGTGGGATCTCAGTGTATACCCTCCTCTACTATCTGCTGACATCCATTTTTTTAAGTGATTCAACTGAAACTATATGTGGGATTAGGATTGGAGGTAGGGATATTAAAAACCTACAGATGTTATTTGGGAAAGGAAAATTAAAGCATAACTCAGTACTTCTACTATGTAAAAACTCTGTTTCATGTATAGGTAATGATCAGAAAGGATAATGGGCTAAGATGGAGGGAGAGAAAAGTATGGGTATATAGAAGAAATGGGTTACAAAAAGTCAAGAAATAGTCTTTAGGAAAGAAGAAGTATGAAGTGAGTAGTTATGTTGTTTTCAGATACTTTGTAAACTTGTTTGGATGTTTGTACTCTGAGTGTCATTGCCCTTTGACATGATTTTAAATGCTGGTTAGAAGAGTGTCAATTAGTTAAGTCAACAACAGGAGTCACTATGCACTTATTCCTTATGTAGGATCTCTGTTCTTAATGTGCTGTACATTGTGATTTAATGCTATCACTAGTACTCAAACAGTATTTTTCACTTTGTGTTCCTATGTGGGTGCAAACTGTTGAAATCTTTACTTAATATATACTAAATTGATCTTCTGTACATAAAGAGAATTGAAAATGAATCTTGATGTGAATGGAAGGGGAGAGGGAGCAGTAAAGGGGAGGATTGTGGGTGGGAGGGAAGTTATAGGGTGGGGAGAGCCATTGTAATCCATAAGCTGTACTTTGCAAATTTATATTCATTAAATAAAAGTTAAAATAAATAAATAAATAAATATTTAAAAAAGAAAAAAAAAGAATCTAAACACTGGTCATCCTTTTTTGGGAACTGGGTAGCTACTATTGTTTCCAGTGTTTAATGTTTTTATGTAACCAGCAAGGGGAGTACTTATTCACATTCTTTTTGGAACAAAAACTCAAGCTAGAGAATTCGAGTTATAATTTGTGCAATTTAGAACAGTTTTTAAATCATTCTCCTGATCATAAAATATACTAATTGTAAGTCTGTTAGAAAGTAAGGAATACAATGGAAAAAAATGAATAATAACGTAACATCAGATAGTATATGCATTTTGGTCTATTTCTTGCTGGTATATTTTCTGCAAATGTTTGTAATATCTGTTACAAAATTGGCACATTCTTATCTTAAAATTGCATATTACTAGTACTGCATTAGAATGTTCTTTGAAAAATCAATCTGAATTTTTTTTTCTGTTCCAATGACATTTTCCATCAGCAAATCATAAATTCTTAATTACTGTATAATAATGGTACCATTGAGTAAAGAAAATTTTCCATTTTGTGTGTGTGTGTTTTTAAAATATTTTATGGATTTATTTGCGAGGTAGACTTACAGAAAGTGAGAGGAAGGTAGAGAGTAAGGTCTTTCATCCACTGGTTCACTCCCTAAATGGCTGCAAATGCTGGAGCTGAGCCAGTCAAAAGCCGGGAAACAGGAGCTTCTTCCAGGACTCCCACAAGGGTAAGGGGCCCAATCACTTGGGCCATCTTCCACTGCTTTCAAGCCATGGTAGAGAGCTGGATTGGAAGAGGAGCAGCCAGGACTAGTACTAGCACTCATGAGATGCTGGTGTTACAGGCAGAGGCTTAGCCCACTATGCCACCAGTCCCTCCATTATCTTAAGTAAGCAGAATGAACAGAATAAATCTTTGTTGTAAAGTGATAACTATGAAAAATGTATGGAATCAGAAGACTCAAATAAGGTAGGAAATTATTAAAATAGTTGTGTGATGTTGCTAGTGTGTTGCCTGGCATGCAATATAGTACTCTGTCTTGAAATGAATGAATAGTGGGGAAATGATGCCTCTCTTTTCTATTTATTTTATTATAATGTTAGGAGAATATGTCAAAAGGGAACAAATTCTGTCCCAATTTAGACACATGAATAATTTTTAATAAATGATTTCTAAGCAAGCTTAATAGCCATTTGAGTGATAGATCATATTTCAAATTCTTTTTTAAAAAGATTTTACATATTCATTTGAGAGATAGAGTTACAGTTAGAGAAAGAGGGACAGACAGAATGGTCTTCCAGCTGCTGGTTCACTCTCTGAATGTCTGCTGTGGCCAGAGCTGGCTGATCTGAAGCCAAGAGCTTGGAGCTTCTTCTGGGTCTTCCATGTGGGTGCAGGTGCCCAAGTACTTGGGCCATCTTCCACTACTTTCCCAGGCCATAGCAGGGAGCTGGATCAGAAGAGGAGCAGCCAGGACACAAACTGGTGCTCATTTGGGATGGCAGTGCCTCAGGTGGAGGCTTAGCCTGCTATGCCACACTGCAAGCCCCATATTTAATATTTGTGAGTTTTTAAACCTATGACCTGAGAAAAGCAGTATATAATAGTGTCTGCTCAAGAGCTATTTTATCTGTAGAAAAAAGAAAAACCTACTTAGTTCCTGAGTTCTGATCACAATTTTACCAAGATCTCAAAAGTATTTCTCTTTTGTGGCTGGTGCTGTGGCACAGTGGGTTAATGTCCTGGCCTTAAGTGAAGTGCTGGCATCCCATACGGATGCTGTTTCAGAACCTTGCTGCTCCACTTCCAATCCAGCTCTCTGGCATGGCCTGGAAAAGCAATAGAAGATGGCCCAAGTCCTCGGGCCCCTGCACCCGCATGGGCAACCCAGAAGAAGCTCTTGGCTCTTGGCTTCAGATTGGCACAGCTCTGGCTATTGCAGCCAATTAGGGAGTGAACCAGTGGATGGAAGAGCTCTCTCTCTCTCTTTCTGCCTCTCCTCTCTCTGTTTAACTCTGATTGTCAAATAAATAAATAAATCTTTAAAAAAGAAGTATTTCTCTTTATATGTTACTTCTTTAAGTCTTTTATGTTTTGAGCTAGTTTGTTAATGTTGATGTTCAGCTCTGTGTCCTTTACATATTAATAAAATGTTGGTAACAAATATACATCTATAAGTATGGAGAAATATAGTAACCAATGGGAAATCGTTTAGATGAAAGTTTGTACATATATAAGATTGCAGTGGTTAGTAGAGTAAGTCAAATATTCATGGAGACAAATCCTGTATAAGTCTATTGGGAAAGGAAATGAGTCAGCTACATGAGGTCAAAGGGAAGATTTTTTTTTTAAAATAGACTTCATTGTAATTGAGTTATGGACTAAGTGATGGAAAAAAGTCAATTGAGAGGAATTGGGATCCTGAATGTGGTGTCTCATGTTCGGCACCCTGTTCTTAGGGTGTCCTTATAGCCCCAAACCAATAGAATGTATGACTTTATAGTTTTATAGGTTTCATCCCCAACTTTTTTTAACCTAACAGCATCAGTAGTATTGTTAATCAACAGGTATATTTATTCCAATTAAAAAAATTTGCAGCATGCACAGAGAAGCTTGTGGTTTTGAATTTGATCCTAAGACTGCTTTGTTAAGTTTACCCAGTAGATTAATTCTAAATCATTGTGCCTGCAGGAGTTCTTAAATTCTGATAACACAAGAATCATCTGAGGTGGCAGTCAAATGCAGATTCTTGAGCCCACCTTCAAGATTCTCACTTGTGATTTGAGGACCTAGGTATCTGTAAATGCATCCCTGTTGATTTTGATGTGCTGAGACCTTAAATTACATTAAAAATACAAATATATATATATAATATGGAATTTGCCATTTAAATAATTTTTAAGTATGTAGTTCTGAGGCATTAAGTACATTCACACTGGTATAGACTGAATGTATCTCTACCACATTCAGATGTTGTAACCTATTCCCTGATGTGATGATTTTTAGTTGTAGTGCCTATGGATAGAACCCTTATGGGTGGGATCCGTGCTCCAGTCAAAATGATCCCAGTAATGCAAAGTAGTTAGAGTTCCTTTGCATTCTTGCCAATATGTGTTATTTTCTGTTTTTGTTGTTGTTGTTGTTGTTGTTTTGACTTTTTAAGATAATCATCATACTGGATGTAAGTCGTATTTCATTGTGTATTTATTTACATATTTCCATAGTGATTAGCATGTTAAGCATCTTTCTTTTAAATTGTACATGTTCTTAAGGATACTAGACCCTTATTACATATATTATTTGCAAATATTTCTCACAGTTATTCAGATTTTCTTTTTTTAAGATTTATTTTATTTATTTGAAAGAAAGAGAGGTATTCCATCCACTGTTTCACTCCCCAATTGGCCCCAACAGCCAGAGCTAAGCCAATCCAAAGCCAGGAGCCAGGAGCTTCTTGCAGGTCGCCCACATGGGCACAGGGGCCCAAAAACGTGGGCCAAATTCTACTGCTTTCCCAGGCCACAGCAGAGAGCCGAATTGGAAGTGGAACAGCCAGGACTGGAACTGGCACCCATAGAGGATTCCAGCACCTCAGGACAGGGCCTCAACCCGCTGCATCACAGCACCAGCCTCCCAGATATTCTTTTTACTTTCTTCATCGTATCCTTCAGAACTGATGTTTTGAATTATGATGTTCAGATTATATATCTTATTTTCTGTCACATGTACAGAAATTACTGGCTAACCCATGATTGTGAAGATTTATTTGTGTGTTTGTGTTTTAAGATTTGCTTATTTGTTTGAAAGGCAGAGTTAGGGAGAGAGAGAGAGAGAGATCTTCTGTGCCTTAGCTCACTTATCAAATGGCTGCAACAACCAGAGCTGGGCCAGGCCAAAACAATGAGCCAGGAGCTTCCCAAGTTTCCGCCAGGGGTGGTAGGGGCCCAAGCACTTGGACCATATTCTGCTGCCTTCCCAGGCGCCTTAGCATGGAGCCAGACTGGAGTCTGGTGCCCATATGAGATGCCAGACTTGTAGGTAGTGGCTTAACCTGCTGTGCCATAATGCTGGCCTTTGTGTTTCTTTGAAATTATTTACTGTTACATTAAGGTCTTGATCCATTTTGAGTTAATTTATATATCTATATCTTGTATTCTTTTGTATGTGATTTCAGTTGTTAATTTTTTCTGATATTGAATACTATTAGCATGTTTTTCAACAACCAGTAGGCCATAGATCTCTGGATTTAACTCTGAACTGTGAATTCTATTTCAATGAATAGATCTTTTGTTATTGCTTTGATTAAATTTATAGTAAACTTTATAGTGAATTTAAAACTGGTATGTGAGTTTTCCAGTTTTGTCTTTACTTTTCAAGATTGATTGGGCATTTAAGACTCTTCGAATTTATGAATTTTAGGATAACATTTTACATTTGTGTACAAGAGGTTGTTGAGATTTTGTTAGAGATTGCACAGAGTCTGTAGAAGGCTTTGTGTGTTATTGCTGCCGTAATAATATGAAGTCTCCTCATCTATTAATGTAAGTGTTCTTCCATTTATTTTCCATTCCTTTCAGCTGTGTTTTTATGGTATTCTATGTAGAAATCTTGTAGCTACTTGGATACATTTATCCCTAAGTGCTTTTTTTTGTGATACAGTAGATGGAATTTTTTCAAAAATTTGCTTGTTGGAATGTTTATTGCTACAATACAACTCATTTTTCTGTATTTCTCTTGTATCCTGGAACTTTTCTGTATTTATTAGCTTTAGTAGTTTTGTGTGGGTTCATTTGTATCCTATTTATAAGATCATGTCATCTTTAAATGGAGATCATTTTTCTTCTTCCTTTCAAATTTGGATGCTTTTGTTTTTCTTGCCTAGTTCCAGTACAGTGTTTAATTGAAGTGGCAAAGTGTTATCCTTGTCTTGTTCCTGATCTTAAGGGACCCCTTTCAGAAAAGCTATGTGTCATGTAAAGAAATTGCCTTGTATTTAGTTGTTAAATGTTTTAATCATGAAAACATGTTGAATTTTTAGAAACATTTTTCTATGTCAATAGATTACCTTGTTTTTTTTTCTTATGTTCTCCTAATGTGGTATATTACAGTCATTGATTTTGAGGTATTGAACCACTTATGTATGCCTCGTATAGATCCCACTTGGTAGTGATGTATAATCCTCATAATCTTTTACTTGATTCAGTTTGCTAGTGTTTTGGTGAGGTTTTTACTATTTTCATAAAGGATATTGGTTTTATTAGGTATGCTGACTTCAGAAGGGTTAGCAGCGTTGTTGTCTTGTATTTTTAGGAAAATTTGAGAATGACTTGTGTTCATTTTTAAATAATTGATGGAATTCATTCCTAAATTCCTCTAGTCCTGCACTTCTCTTTGTTGGCAGGCTTTCGGTTATTGAGTCAGTCATTTTACTTGTTGATGTGTTCAGATTTTTTAAATTCTTCTTGAGTCAGTTTTGGTGGTTTCTGCATTTCAGGAATTTGTCTATTTCATCTAAGTTCCCTTATTTTGTTGTTTATTTATTAATATTCTTTTTAAATTTTTTAAAGTTTTATTTTATTTATTTGAAAGGCAGATATACGGAGGGAAGTAGAGGCAGACAGAGAGGTCTTTCATCTCCTGGTTCACTCCCCAAATGGCCACAATAGACATAGCTGAATCGATCAGGAGCCAGGAGCTTCCTCCAGGTCTCCCACATGTATGCATGGGCCCAAGCATTTGGGACATCCTCCTCTGCTTTCTCAGACCATAGCAGAGGACTGGATTGGAAGCAGAGCAGTGAGGACTCAAACTGGCACCCATATGGGATGCCAGCGCTGTAGGGCAGGACTTTAACCCGCTGTGCAACAACGCTGGCCCCTAGTGTTCTCTTAAGTTTGGTAGTAATTCTCACACTTCTTTCTGTTTTTGTAACTTAAATCTTGTATCTCATTTTCTTCAACAGTTTAGTTAAATTTTTAATTTCATGTTTTTCAAAGAAACAACTTTTATTATTTGTTTTGTTGATAAACTCTACTATCTATGTTATCTGTCTCTTCTGCAGTCTTCATTATTTTCTCTCTTTTTTTTTTTGGTGTTAGCCTTAGATTTAGCTTGCCTTTTTTCCCCCTCTAGTTCCTTCATGTGTAAGTTTATTAAGAATGCATGGATTTCAAAAATTTTTGCCTCAAGGTAAACTTATGTTTCAATTCCATTGTCCATGAACTCTTCTTATTAATACAAAGAGAACAGATTTCTCCTATTTCATTAGTACAGTTCTAAGATAACTGTACTTCTCTCTTTCCCTCTCCTTCCCAGTATCTCTCCTTCCCTCCCATCTTTTCGCTAATTTTTGTGAAAATGTGATTTCAACCCAATCTATAATCACAGTCTTAATTCACCACTAACCATAATATTCAACAATTAAAAAGTAGGAAGACAGGGCTAGCATTGTGGCATCATTGGTTGAGTTGACACCTGCAACACTGGGATCCCATATGCTCCACTTCTGATCCAATTCTCTGCTAATGTGCCTGAGAAAACAGTAAAGGGTGGCCCAAGTCCCTCAGCCTCTGCACTCATATGGGAGACAATGATGAAGTTCCTGGTTCCTGGTTGCAGTCTGGTCCAGCCTCGGCCATTGCAGACATTTGGAGAATGAACCAGTGGGTGGAATAGATGGAAGATTTCACCTGTTCCTCCTCTAACCCCTGTAATTCTTTTTAAATAGATATTTATAAATAATAAATAGAAAATAAGAAGTAGGAAGATCATAGTTCCACAGGAATGTAAACAAGAGCTAAAAGCAACAACAATGTCACAAGATATCTGCTTTGTTCTTGTATATATATATATTATTGTATCCTATATTAACTGCCATATATCAAAGAAAATATGATATTTGTCTTTTTGAGACTGGCTTATTTCATTTAGCATAATGGTATCCAGTTGTATCTATTTTGTTGCAAAAGACAGGATTTCATTATTTTTTATGGTCAAATGTGTATATATACCATATTGTGTATATACCATGTTTTCTTTATCCAGGCATCAGTTTATGGGCATCTGTGCTGATTCTATATGTTAGCTATTGTGAATTCAGCTGCAATAAAGGTAGGGGTAGAGATAACTCTTTCACATGCAGATATCACTTTGTTTGGGTAAATCTCAAATTGGGATAGCTGGGTCATTTGTAGATCAATTTTAAGATTTCTAAGGCATCTCCATGTCTTCCATTTTGAAATAGCTGACTAGGGGCCGGTGCTGTGGCATAGTGGGTAAAGCCACTGCCTGCAGTGCCAGCATCCCATATGATCACTGGTTCGAGTCCCAGCTGCTCCACTTCCTATCCAGCTCTCTGCTATGGCCTGGGAAAGCAGAAGATGGTCCAAGTCCTTGGGCCCCTGCACCTCTGGGAGACCCAGAAGAAGCTCCTGGCTGCTGGCTCCTGGCTTCAGATCAGCACAGCTCTGGCCATAGTGGCCAATTGGGGAGTGAACCCGAGGATCGAAGTCTCTCTCTCTCTCTGTTTCTCTCTCTCTCTCTGTCTCTCTCTCTCTGTCTCTCTGTCTCTCCTTTTCTCTCTACCTATCCTTCTCTCTGTGTGTAACTCTGACTTTCAAGTAAAAATAAATCTTAAAAATAGCCAACTAGTAAAAAAATACTGAAATTCCATTGGCTTTTAGTATGAGAGCAGGTGCCTTTTGTTTGAGAACTTCTGTGCCTTATGGAGCCTCATTAGTGGTGAGCACCTGTTAGACTTGCATATTTGTTGTGATACTGTTCCACAGTGTTTCCTAACAACATCAATCCGTTAATGGCAGTTTTCTGATAGATTGAATTAAAAGGACATGGAAAGGAGTGTCTTTCTCATTTGTGTAAAATTGTAACCATATTAAGGATAAGGTCCTTGGGTTTAGACCAACCTGGGTTTGGATCTTATGGTAGTCATTTATAGATATATAGCATTACATGGTCACTTCTTAATTTATCTACAAAATGAGATTAATCATACTCATTATATTATAATGTAATGTATAGGACCTGGATGAGATAATGTGTATGATATGGTTATTACAGTGTCTGGCAGCTTCCAAGTGCCCAGTGAATAATACGAATCATCAGCTTACTTTCGTTGGAACTGGTTACACTTTAGCAGCATGTGATACAGACATATGTTTCAAATGACTTGTATTAGGGGAAAGATTTAATTGAAAGGCCAGCTTAGCATCATTTTTTTAACTGATTGCTGTTAAGTTAAGGACTGATGTGTTTTCTTCACACTTCCCTCCTCTGAGTTTAGCAGTGAACCACTAGCATTTGAATCTGTGACCTTTGAAGGGATTTTGATGATGTGCTTGCTAGTGTGATCTTTGTATGGATTAAGTAATAGACTCAGTTCATAGGTTGCTGTGCACCAACTATTTAACAGTGGGGAATCAGGAATGGGAAAAACCAAGATGAATTAATTGTTCAATTTTTTAAAAAAATTATTTATTTGAAAGGCAGAGCAACAGAGAGAGAAGGAGAAACAGAGAAAGAGAAAGAGGTCTTTCACCTGCTGATTTACTCCCCAAATGGCCACAACACCTAGGGTTGGGCCAGACTGAAGCCAGGAGTCAGGAACTCCATCCAGGTCTCATGTGGGTGGCAGGTTCAACAACTTGGGCCGTTCTCCGCTGCCTTCCTGGTTGCTTTAGCAGGAAGCTGGATCAGAATTGGAGCAGCTAGGACTTGAACCAGCCCTCTGATACAAATGCTGACATTGCAAGCAGTAGCTCAACCTGCTGCACCATAACACCGGCCCCCATTGTTCACTTTTGAGTGGAAAATGATTAATAAAACTGGACCATGATTGTGATGTATTAGCAGTTTCCATTCATTTTTGACTTTTAAAACCCTAGATTGAGGGAGAATGGGGTTCTCAGGGTGACTGTAGCAAGCTTGGTATGGGCAGTTTTTGTACCATAGGGATTTTTCATTTCATGGAGAAAAAGAAGCATCCAACTAATGGCATCTTGATGTGGAGGTACAGTGGAAAATATTTCTGCTACTTTTCCTTTCAAGTGATGAAAATAAAACAGATCACCAAATTTCTGACACTGTTAAATTAAAAAGTTCCAGATTGCTGAGAAGAGTGAAAACGGAGAGCCAAGTTAACAGATGTAGGATCCTAGTATCAAAATATTTTAGTTGAGCTGTATTGAAGTAGTCTGGGTTGCTTGAACATTGCCTAGGTATTTGATGGTCCCAAAATTAGGTAATTATCCTATTGTAAATCCAAGCAGGATTGCATATTCAGGATTTACTACTTAGGATATAATAATTTTCATTTTGAAATTATATGAAAGTTATATAAAATATGACAGCTGTTTCCTTATTTTCTCTGAGAGCAAAAGAACAGTTTTAAATACATGTAAGCTGTAAGACCCTTCAGAGTTTTTCAACTGAACATTTTGAAGCATTAGAATGGTTATGCTCTTTCCTGAAACTCTTCCCTGATTTCAGGAGGAAGAAGACAACAGAGGAAAGCAACATTTTACAAGATAACAGGGGTGGTGCTACTGAAAGTTAATTTGTGTCTTATTTCCAAGTGAATGGTTCAAAGAAAGCCACTAAGGGCTATGGTAGTACAGAAGGTATCCAGAGGAGGGATTTCTGAGGGATACATCATAGTGAGATTGAGGGAAGTTGAAATGACAGCCTGGGCAGAAAGCCAGATGTGGGCTAAGGAAAATGTATTTGAACTGTAGTGCTTAGTATTTGTTCTGTCCCATTGTTATGGTTTTCTCCTTCAGGATCTGGGACTCAATTCAATTCTCCCACGTGGGTGGCACAGACCCCACTGCTTGAGCCATAACCTGTGTATTGTCAAGAAGCTGGTGTTGGAATTGAGCCAAGGGTGGGACATGGACACTCTGGTCCGATATGGGATGGT